>SJJU01000688.1:0-127571 GCA_012932125.1 Conopomorpha cramerella | reverse complement strand
GGCGAATAGAATACATGTGTCACCACCCCAGCCCCACTTTTCCCGTCATGGGGGTCGTAAGAGGCGACCGAGGGAGCTCTCCAGAGAACGGGCAGCAGCGCTCTCTGTGAGTTAAACCACAACACCCCTGCGATCCCCAACCCGCCTGCCAAGCGTGGCGATTACTGGCATTTCACCCCAAATGACGGATCTCATTGGGGGAGGCCCTCGTCCAGCAGTGGACGTTATGTGGCTGATGATGAAACACAGTGCTTAAAATACATTTCTCAGTCTTACGTTTATGTTAAAGGCTTGAAACTAGTATCGCCACTGAAAAAAACACAGGTACTAATGACTTATATATAATATCTTAATTATTCGCTGCAGTAAACGGTTTAGCTGTTCACTAGTAACCAACCTAATTACTATTAGTTCTTTAAACGGTCTTAGAAACGTAGTTGGTCTCGTCAATATGAACAACTTTTAATATGGCGAGAATGTGGCGAAATGAAAAAAAAAATGTTTAATCTCCATACAAAATGTCATCTTCCGAGGCAAAATATTTTCTATGAATTAGAAAAAAAATTTCGCGTTACCCCGCATTGTCGCCATATTAAAAGTTGTCCATATTGACGAACCCAACAACGTTTCTATTTGCTCGGGGTCCTTTTACACGCAGTATAAGCAATTTTAACATAACATTACGTTATACTACGAGCTTAAGCAATCCAATTCACAAAGAGCGGTGAAATGTTTACCTACCAACAGATCCAACCTACACCCATTCAATTTGTGTTTACCTAACAGATGTTATATGAAGACATTGCAGGAACACGTGTCTGCGTAATCCTATGTACTTATTTACGTACGTACTGGGGTATTACATAAAATAAAGTCTGTTTCTTTATGTACAATAGGTACCGTTAAACGGGGTGTGTATACATTAAACACAATATCAAAATTGTCTAGAGATATTGCTATTTGTTTCATACAAACACGGCTTCATTGTATGTATTAATAAACTAGATTGTTTTGGCAAAACACAATACTAACAGTGTTTCTCTGATATTTTATACATGTATTATACATATAAACCTTCCTCAAGAATCACTCTATCTACTAAAGAAAAACCGCATAAAAATCCGTTGCGTAATTTTAATCATGTTAGCATATACAGGGTGGCTAATCGGTCAGTATAGGAGAGTCTGAAACTATAACACATAATGACGATTTGTTCTTAGGAACCATGTCACCGATTTTTATAAGAAGAAAAACTGCATTCATACATTTAAAAAATGATGAAATGATGATGAATGATGAATGAATGAAATGAATGAATGCACGGGAATCGAACCCCGTTGTTTTGAGAGAAAAAAACTGACACAATTTCTATTTAGAGATCGATTCCATAGGTCTTAAGAAGTAAATGTTTCTATGAAATATAATGTCTAAAATTAATGCTAATATGTTTTCACATAAATTCATTTATTTTAGTAGGTTATGGAAGTGGCCACTGTTCTTTAATACAATATTAGAACTTTTTTTTTAATGAAAGTATGTAGTTTTTTCTTGTTATTAAAATGGATGATATGGTTCCTAAGAACATAACTTCTTATGTCTTATAGTTTCATACTTTTCCATACAGACCGATTTGAATGAGCCATCCTGTATAGGGACAGACAGAGGGAGGCGACTTTGTTTTATACTATGTATTGATATTAATAATGAATATTTTATAACAACACACAAATTGCCTTCATCCCATGTGAGGTAGCTAATGCACTTGTATTATGGAATTCATAAAACGAAATTTACTCAGCTAAAAGCTGAAAGTGATGGGAATCGAACCTGTCGTAGGTTCGATTCCCATCACTTCATCATCATCGTTATGGAATAGAGGCAGACATGCCTACACTACAAAAACGGGCCCGTGAATATTAAAAGTTTATACCGGTTATTAGGTACGGCTCGAGATTAACCAAATTAGTTGTTTGCTCGACTTTGCGACACATGTAACTGTCAGTAACGTAATAACAGCTCCATGGTTAATTTCGCTTTTAATAAACTTTTAATATAAGTAATCAAGCCATGCCAAGGCAGCCAACTATAATATAAATAATGTCAGTACCTATTCCTTAATTCGACAACATAGATACTTAAATCAAAAATTAAGAGCGTCTGTAGTCCAAGAGCGTCTGTAGTCCAGTTGGTCGGATACTTGACTTGTGACCGGGCGGGAGGTCCCGGGTTCGAGTCCGGCTACTGGACGTGTACCAATGGGACTCTTTTTCAAAGCCTATGTACGCAACGCAACGCTCGTACGGTGAAGGACAACATCGTGATGAAAAACCCGCACACCACAAGGTGTGTGAACCCTATAACGGCGATGGGCTCACCCCCTATCACGTTGGGTAAAATACGCTTGGTGAATCGTGGGTACTTGCGTTAGCAAGAGCCTCTGCCTACCCCTCTTTGGGATTAAAGGCGTGAAGTGTATTTATTTTTATTTTTTTTTAGATACTTAAATCTTAAGAAAAAAGCTCATCAAGCACAGCAGAGTGGGTGCACCGACAACCCTTGCCGCAGTTGTCAGGCCTGTTACATTTTAATAGGCGTGCGCCCTGAAAGTGGGCGGGCGGGCGGTTGTGTAAGGGTGCCGTTGGGCGGGGGAGGCGCTGTCGGCGACCTACTTCAATGTCACACTCGTTCAATGCCTGCAACGGAGGACGCCTGCACCTAGTATATGAAAGTCTACAACGAAAATGCCCGCAAATTGGATTTTTCAGGAGCCAATTAAAGATGGACGACCTTTTATACCTACCAATGGTAGCGTACGTTTGTGTGACGTCATCGGTTTACTAAGACGATATTTTATTTAGTTTTTTTTTCGCGTGTGCCGTGAAGAAAGAATAGTACCTACCGTCCTTGGGGGTGTAATGTATTTTCATACTTGCTGCTATTTTTGAAGAGCACATTTCTAATAATAAGTTACTTGAAAATTAAAAAGTAAAATGAATAGCGGAGTCGGCGGAGATTTAAAGCGACTGCTCGTTCTGTCTGCATTGTTGTTTAGAAGGATCAAATCCGCACTCGGAGGAGTTAGCAACAATTCAACGCGAAGAGTGCAAGTTTAAAATTAAAAATAAGATTCCTTCCATTTCATTATTCACCTACTTTCTCTTAGAACTTACTAAATCTTCAATATGTTTAATAAAATATTATGTCCTCGCACTATAACGTAAAGTTCTTCTGAAGTTTTTGTGACTGATAAAATAAAAAATAGTGTAAGTACGGATTTTTATGCAGCCTTTATGAAAAGAATGCTAAAATTCCAGGGAAAGTTTTAGTACTCTTATTCATGTGAATTTGGAGAGAATTTATTGAAGTAAAACGAAATTTAAATAAAAATACCTACGCTTTCTGATTGAAAAGTAGTTAAACATATACCTGGTGTTATTGATTTACTTTGAGTTTGAATTTAATTACATAGACATGATTAGCCAAGAAAATTTGTCAATCTGTGATTGGGCCAGTCGGCTCACAACTGAAAGGTGATGGGTTCGAATCCAACTGATGTGATGTGTCTGGGGCACTACTATACGCTCTCTCAAGTAATGTTTTTAGCATTATCAACCTGAATCTGCATACCTAAATGTGGTATCACCACCACAGCCCAACTTTTCCCGTCGTGGGGCGACCGAGGGAGGTCTCCAGAGGACGGGCAGCAGCGCTCTCTGTGAACTAAACACAGCACTACTGCGTTCGCCAACCCGCCTGCCAAGCGTGGCGATTATTGGCATTTCCTCCTAAATTAACACGGGCTCGTCCAGCACTGGACATCATGTGGCTGAAGATGATGAATATTCTCTAACTTTGACCTTTTAATCTCAAAGCGTGGCAGGCAGAGATACTCGCTAGGCCCACAGTTCACCAATCTTTAATCCAATGACTGAGCCTGGTGCGTGCGAACTTGCATAGCACTATAGGGTCATCGGTATCACATCTTATGGCGTGGTTGGTTTTATTATTTGGCATTCTTTCACTGTAAGCACATCGCGCATACCTTTCTATAACCATTGAATATATTATTCCTATTTCTCCAAATGCCCGAAGCTAAGCATAATTAAATATGTTTCATTATGTCCGTGGCGGGAATCGAACCCGCGTCCGTCGTCCTGACCACTAGTCCATGCCGGCTGTCAATTACAACGTAAAATCAGTAGCGTTGTGGAAATTCGAGAAGACTTCACTCAGCTCATGATACCAAAAAAGTTTCCTCAAGGAACCCTATGTCAAAAATGAAAAAATAAAACCCCGTCATATAAAGTTCAGCTGTCAGCTAATCGGTAAGTTTGTATGAAGGAATTCCTTGAGAAAAGTAGTTTAGTATTATGGGCTGAGTGACTTTCTTCTCTAACATTTTTAATGTGACCTTGTATACTGTCGAGCCCGGGGCGATTACAAAGAAATGCATAGCGATTTCAGCGAATAAGGTATCGATCGCTGCAGCCCCTCCCTTCACGGCTGGCTGGAGGCGCAGACCCGAAAATTTCAGACTTCAGACGACCCTCCTCAAGGTCGCAGACAGCCTCACGCACACACGCACAATAAACGCACACAGATACACTCAGCCTGTATCTACCTATAGGTGTAAGTGTAGACTTGCATTATCGCTTTTGTTCTACTCAAAATGATTAATTTGACTTTGACTTATATATTTCGATGGTCCCAATTAAAAATGTTGGTAGTGCAATTTTAGGTTTAGATTGGCTATATTAAAATGTATAACATATATTACGTCACGTACACCTTTCGTACATCACGTAAAGGTTCCAAAGATTATAAGCTGTTCTAAATTTGAAGTATGTACTACAAGTAGTTTAGTTTTAATATCCAAAACGTTTTGCACTAGTTGAGCCGGCAAACATTGTTAGATACATTATTAACAGTGTTTCTTTCCTATTATGCATGTATTACTAAATAACACCGTACCAAAATCCGTTGCGTATTTTTATAGATCTAAGCATACATAGGGACGGACAGTGGGAAGAAGCGACTTTGTTTTATACTATGTAGTACCGTTACCTCGAGAAAGGTTGATGCGTAATAGGATGGAGAGAACCCTTCTATAGTGATGATAATTGGGGCAGTTAAAGGCAGGGGCGAAATACTGTATGAGAAATAGTGACGTTGAGGTTGGGCTCCCTTTTCCGTATGAAGGTATATATCCTTTACGTTTGGGCCATTACGGGTATCAGAGTTATATGGCCAGCCCGACGTCATAGTGACATCTTAATATATAAAAATTTTGTGTCATGATGTTTGTTCCCAATGAACTCTTCACCAAGGCTACCGCTACTATTCGCAAAAGTTGGCATTTATATGTAATTTCGTCCAATTTGAGAGATAGGATAGTTTATGTTTATTTCGTGACATCCTCTGCTGGTCACTGGCCACCCTGGAGGATATACTAATTTTATATTCATATTAATAGTTAAAACACGACAACGTCTGTCGAGTCCACTAGTATATGTATATAATTTCTTAATAACATTTCGATCTCTGGCTGGTATCATTAATCGGAGCAATCCATACATCTATATATGTAAAAGAAAGTCGTATTAGTTACAAGAACAGCTGAATTGATTAGACTGAAAATAGGTGAGGAGGTAGCTTAAGACCAGGAGACGGACAAAGGACACTTTTTATATACTCGATCCTGTGGGACCCGTCGCTATAAGGAGAGTGTTATAGTTTGCATGTAATAATGAAACTTTGCGAATGAAATCGCGGGGTGTCTAATATACCATTTTTCATGGCTGAAGAGCCCTGACACTTATGATGTTTTCACACAATGAAGTATATTGACATACATTTCAGCAAAAAAATCGCAGTTTTTGTAGGACTAATATTTCTTTTCAAATTGTAGTTTAGTTAGTTTTTAAGATTTATTGCAGAAATGTAATAAACTGTCAGGGCTCTTCAGCCGTGAAAAAGGATATAGTAATACTTGATATATTTATTGCTTATTTTATAATTGTACCAAATTGATGTAAAAAATATTATCTCATCTCACTATCCCGGTACTGTGATCTGCACTATCCCAAACGCATCAATATATAAGTACATCAATTACTTTAATTAAATTAGGTTACCTGAAAGAAATCGCTATGAGCGATAAGGTCGCCTTTAGCAAATTTTTCCATCGTATTGTTTTTTACATTCGTAATGTACAGTGTGCAATAAAGAGTATATTCATTTATTCATTCAATTACAGATATAACATGGAACTTTACGGACACTGAAACTATTAACTAATTAGTAGCTATAAACATTGTCAAGGCCTCATAGGTGAAAGGCCTGAAATGGTTAGTTTTCAATGGTTTGAAAAGAAAGATATGTTCTTAGGTGGAATTAATTTTGTGCTGAGACGTCACCCTAACTTTTAACAACTAACGTTTAAAGCACTTCTATCGGAAAAACTTATCAGAACTGAACCAAATAAAAATACCTAATCATTAAAATCGGTCCACCCAGCTGAAAGTTTATTTATGATGGTGAGATAACAAACATAAAAAATATGGCCCGACTTCAACCACTAGTCGCACTGTGATTTTTTTAAATTCCCCTCTTTTTATCTGGTCATCAAAGCTTGACTTCCTTATCGTGGGACCACCTTTGAAATCTCTTCTTTCAAACAGAAATCATCAGAATCGGCTCATAACCGACGAATTTATCCGCGAACAGTCATAAAAAGGCATATATTATGCAGTGTGTAAAAGGACCCCGAGCAATGGTCTTAGAAACGTTATTGGGCTCGTTAATATGAACAACTTTTTCTTTGGTAGCAACGTGGGGAAATGAAACAAATTTTTTCAATCCCCATACAAAACGTCATCTAGCGAAGCAAAAAATTGCTATTGTTGAAAAACAAATTTTTCGTTTCCCCGCATTGTCGCCATAGTAAAAGTTGTTCATATTGACGAGCCCAACAACGTTTCTAAGACATTGCTCGGGGTCCTTTTACACACAGTACCTATGAGACTCCTTTTTAGATGTCCCTTAAAAAGAACGAAATCTACAAACCCAGAACACGGTTAGTTCAAAAAAATAAAAACAACAATTTACCCCTGGTGGGACTCGAACCCACAATCCCCGGCTTAGGAGGCCGATGCCTTATCCATTAGGCCACAGGGGCTGCAGTCTGCCGCATGAAAATAACCACACCGTTCCCGCAACGGCGGCGAAGTGTGACAAAAATAGATTCTCAGAAGTTGTAAACAATACCTAGCAACGGCTCTGAGATTTGGATCGACCGAATTTTGTTAAACACTAGTTCCTATCTCATACTTTACGGTTGACTGGTCGTTATCTACAACGTAAATAAAAAACGGCCGCGAAACTTGAGATAGTCAGAGAGAGACTCAGCCCTCAAAAATGTCACCTCTCCATATAAAGTGGAAATCAGCTATAGTCGGCGTTAGCTAAGAAGCAAATTCTGACACATTGATAAATCCTTGAACAATTTTTAGAATGGATATGACTGACAACCAAACGTATGGCGATGACATTTGTGTCTCAGCGTTGGACGTCCTATTGCTTCTTAGCTCGTTGTCATTAATTAATAGAGATGTGATTTTTTTTGTTCATGCATCGAGGATCGGGAGAAATTTGTATGACTTAAGCGTAAATTTTGGGCCTATGGTTCTAAAACTTGGTTGTAAGTAGTATTTTATAATAGAAATGAATATTGAACCTAGACACACTTTACACAACGATCGTACAATGTGCCAAAATTGTATGAAAGAAACGACCCATAGGCATTCATTATTACCTACTCGAACTGTCGCATTCCATGGTTAGTTACCTCGCTCCAAAAACTGAGTGTGTTTAATCTGACATAAGACTTACAGATCTTTATGTTTCTGGGTTTTGTCATTTACTTCTAACATTTTCCCTATCCTCTCGGCAGTCACTAGATCCCATTCCTGCCATGCTCAAGTGACGACAACGACGTTATTCGACTAAAAGCACTTTTGACTTTTTATGTCACACTATAAAATCAACATCTTCTCATATCGTTTCAAATATAGGGTAAAATTAGAATTCCGTTGAGAACGTTTTTTTTTTTACTTAGATCCTCCCTCCCTCTTTAACATACCAAAATGGAACCTTTGATAAAATAACAGTAACATTCCTACCTATCATAAAAAAGGTAGATAATATTTCACCAACAAGAAGAAATCGTACTAAAAAGCAAAAAGTATTGCACTACAGAAAGCAGAACCTCATATTTTATATTAAAGAAAGAAACATTGCCCGCTTCCTCCTTTTTGTAGTGACTTATATAGTATACGTTTTTCCCGGGAGCATCATAAGCTGCACCCCTCTGACGTCATCAGGAAGGTTCCAGATGGTTCGAGAGCCCTCGGCCGCAGCTCAAGGGCGCTCGAGCTGGCTTTGTACTGCACCCCGCGGGTTTTTTGCGTCACCGCTGTCTCGTATGAAAAGACCTTTTGATTCAGGTCAATCGATATTATCATTGTAGGTAATTTTTCTGCTGCTATATCAGGTTACATGTGAGTGAGGTACGGTCGAACAAGAAAATGGTCTATCATAGTTTTGATGACACTTCCTGTGTCACTAAAACATGAATAAGGTAGAGTTGTTATAATGTGTCAGTTAAAAAATAACCTTATTGTGCTATGACGTTCATATGAGTTTCAACCTTAGGGTGGTAGACTAATTTCTATTCTGTACCTAAATGTTACAAGCCCAGTGTGTTTTTCTGAAACTGCGCACGACTTTGGGTGGAGATCGATGTAAAATGGTTTGGGTTAATAGC
Source organism: Conopomorpha cramerella (assembly GCA_012932125.1). Lineage (NCBI taxonomy): Eukaryota > Metazoa > Arthropoda > Insecta > Lepidoptera > Gracillariidae > Conopomorpha > Conopomorpha cramerella. The sequence continues at coordinate 118,747 of SJJU01000688.1, read as the reverse complement.
TTCGGGGGCAAGTTTGTGATCGCAACAGAATTGTTATATGAATTCAGTATATTGCTGCTTTTGTTACAGTAATTTCACAATTTACTCTAACAAAGTCAGCAACATACTCAAAAGTAAACAAACAACAGCAGTGTACCTACCACATTTAAATATCGAATATAATCTGTTGCGATCAGATCTAGCACTCAGAGTTATACTTACTTAGGAACGTAATTCTGGCGAAGAAGTTGTGAATCTGTTTACCTTAATGGTAATTCGGAACAAAATTATTACCAACACGTAAGGATAACTTTTGTAAGTTTAATGGAACAATAAAATATGTAAGTATGTCGAAATAAATAACGCTACTACGCTTATTCTGCCCTTTATAGGTATGAGTTGCAATAAGTTCTGAAGATTTATGGTAATCGGCATGTATCATCTATAGGTATGTTTTGATAAATAAGCAGATTACTCTACCTTCATCTTTGAAATACAACGCTTAAAAAGCAATTAGTAACGCCCCGCCTTAAGCCGTTAGTATATCCAAACAAAACAATACAAAACAATTTTGCAATTCAAAACTTTTTCAAAGACATTATAATCTCATTCGTCTGGGAGTTATACACTTAACATTCACCATTAATTTCCCGGTTATCTGCGGAATAATTTTGTCACCGTCAGTCAGTAGGTACACGTATTTTGCTGCTTACTCACAACAGCAATCACAACGAGTTGAACGGATTTCATATCGCTCTCTCTATCTTTCCACAGCGCTACGAGAGAGACAGCAAAATCTCGGACAAAGTATCTGCATACGAGATGACAAGGATTCCAGCTCTACAAGGATCCCTTGCAGGCGGGCGAGGTCGGCGGCTGGATTCAAAACCTTTTGCCTACACGTGGCATAACCCTTGTCAAGTTGATGAATATAACCACTCAGTAGGTGTCCAAAGGATTTGCAGCGTATCGCTCATGACCTTCATCAGTTTGGTTCTGTGAATGGCGTGACCGTGGAACATGAAAATCGATGGTGCGGATGTTTTCAGATGATTTGTCTTTGGGAGGCGTGTTGGGACCATTAATCAAACCAGGGGGCTAGGATAATGTCCTGAAATTTGCAACCAGTATTACTTGGTACGTGTTATTGCAATGACGCTTTCGGTTTTATGAGTGGTTGCAAATTACAGCATTTAATTTAAAGTATCAAGTAATAAACAAAAAAGGTACCTGTAATATTAAGTAGAAAAGTATTATTATATAATGGAACTTAATTCAGAATCGTGTTTTCTATGCACGGACAAAAATATTCTAGAAATTATATTATATGTTTAAATTCTGAGAACTTCCTTTACAGGTAGTTTTAATTTTCAGAAAATAGAGTTAATCTCGAAAATCGAAATAATGACGATACTTCTTTTTCCTGGTTTATGCTTTTTGTTTTATGAGGCAAAATGTATTCAGGGAAAGAAAGCCATAAACAAGATAAAAGCAATCGATCATATTAAAATAGACACAAAAAAACTTGCACTTTATGACGACATCACAAAAAAAAAATACTTTTGTTTATGTACGAACCTTTCCTCTTTGGTCGAGGCGTATTTTAAGGTAGGATTCACATATTACATGAATCGCGCTGCTCTAACGCAATTTATATAGATCAACAAAGATTGATCTGGCTAAAGCTGCGGTTTCATCAAGCAAGTTGTTGCATGCAAGTTGCGTGGAAATCTTGTAAATAATGGTATATAAGTAAGTAGATTGAAACTTGTAAGCGCAAAATGCCAAACAGCATCTTCTAGATAACATGTATGCTATTGTTTTTTTTTTAAACATGGTGCAAGTTGATTAGATTTCCAGTTCGTGAGGCTTGCACACAAGTTACATATCAACTGGCATAATGGATTATTGGCTTTAAGTTTAAGTACCGTGGCGTATATTCAAACAACTTCTAAAGAGGACACTGAATGTTATTAATTCATTTTTAATTCTTTGCAAAATCTGATTCGCCGATTGCTGCGTTTTTGGTGTGAACAGTGCCTTAAACAGATAAGCCTCCCCGTTCCCCTTCGCAGCTCTATCCGTAGTATACCCAAGGCTCGTGTAACTGAGGGTGGTCGACCGGGGCATCAGCGGCGGAGGGCGTGGGAACAGGGGATGCAGCCCTCCAAGGTCGCCCATTTATCTCCGCCCAAAGCAGAAAATTTCGAAGTATAACGTACGGAGATCGTTTTGTTAATGGGATCAGTTTGTTATCTTGCTTCCATTTGGACGGATAGATAGGTAATATTAATTCTTGAAGATATTAAATTATTAGGGTATAGGTATGAGTTGTAGGAATTACTGAGTTGGTACAAGGTATAGGCCGAGGCAGCTATAAAATAAATTTTACCAAATTAAAATTTCACCACAGCGTGTTGACTGATATTATAAAAAGAGTCAATTTGCCTATACAAACTCGATCGGTCGATTATGCGTTCACTTTGTTTTTTGTTTCGAGAAATGATCACCTGCTGAAATGCACTGATAGTGTCCACAGAAAAAGTAAACTTCAAAACTTAAAAGGGTATTTCTAAATCCAAATATAAGATTTATTGATAGACGTTGCGGCTGATGGAACCGGTCTACCTTTTGGTCAAAAGCCTCGATAATTATAAAAGTTAAGTACTAGCTATTTTTAGAACTGAGGAGGATTTATTTTGCCCTAACTTCCCTCTTGTCTTTTAAAAGCGACAGCATCAGGGAAAAAGATACATTTATTTCACCAGCACTCTTTCTCAGTGCGTGGTTGAGTGCAGAAGAAACTAAAGCCATTTGGTATGTTTGTTTATAAGTTACTTAATGTGTGTGGGTTTTGTAAAAGAAGGTTTTCAGGGAAAATTCTACTTCTAGGGTGAAAAATGTCTTGTGTGGGGTACAAAACTGTTATTTTTTTCTTTTCTTTATTTTGCTATTGTTTTTTAATGTATGTTTATTAATTTTTTTTAATGTATGTTTGTCCAATTTTAGGTAAAATTGGCTATATATTTATTTATTTTTTTTTTTATCACTATGAACAAGCGTTTGACCACCATCCTGCCTGATGTTAAGCAGCGATACCTAAAATTGGCTATATCTCAACACCAGTGATACTTTTCTATGGGCATGTTAGGCTTGTCCGATTCGTCTAAGTCTCATCTACTTACGGTGTCAGTGTGACGTGCCTATTTTGGAACACCCTGTATAGTAAGTTTTAGGTACTTAGTTTTTGTTTTGTTTAACCTGTAATGCAATTCTTGTCATGTGATAGTAAATAAATAAATATCAGTGAAAAAAATCGGTGATTGAAGTAGACTTTTGTAAATACTATATAACCTATCGTAGTATACTGCTATTACATAATAGGTACATAACGACACACCACCTCGGTTTTTTTATGAACAAGACGTAATATACTCTAGGACATGTAACGTAGAGATTACCATGACAGTTTTTAATTCCTAGTTCTTTCAATCAAGACGTAAAAGACAGATTATTTTTACATAACTACTAAAATATACTGATACGGTAGTAAGTTTATACATAGCTTACAGTATCAAAACAAACTTTTCCAGTATCTTTGCTGACACAATATTCACCATGACGACACGGGAACATAAACACAAAACGCCGATATCAAACAGCCTACAGGCAATAGGAAACTACAATATCCTGTGGAGTAGGTATACTTATGCTTCAACGTGGAAGTCGTGGAACATTATCTAATATCGGAAACAGCGGGGTTCAAGGCTGGTCAGTAGCGCACGTGCTGAGGCCACCCGAGTCCTGTTCGAAACCGCGCCGACAGCGACACCTATAAACACAACACACTGTGGAACTAAACAGTGAACTAGCGACATCTATCGACTTGTTTGGCAAAATTTTACAAGTCAAGTTGTAGACATAGGGCCTTACTAATAATAGCGGAATAGCTATTTTGAAGATACAGAAAGCTCAACTTAACTTGTCAGTTGTATTTCAAATACGGAATAACCAGTTCAAGTAGACCTGTTATAACCGTTGTGTAAGTGACAACGCGTTTATTGGTAATTTGGTAAGGGGGATAGTCAGGATTCTAGGAAGAGGGTCGTGGGTTCGGTTGTCACATTTATGTATGATTCCAGGGTCAGCTTAGCCCACAAAATTTGAGCCCGCGGGCTAAATTGTCCAAATACGTTCTCTCTTCGTGGTCGACTCGGCCCACAGTGCACCAAGTATGCCATCAATAACAAGAAAATGGTACAAGAGATCTGCAAATGACATAGGCTCTGAACGGGGAAAAAAATAATCAACAAAATTCGCGTTTTTAGTGCTCCCATAAAATTGTTCAAAGGAATTAACTTAGCTCACACTACGAGCCATTAATGAATAGGTCGAGATGACTGCCCACAAACATGTATGTGATCAATTTAGCCCGCGGGCTCAAATTTTGTGGGCTAAGCTGACCCGTGAATCTTATGTATGGTTCTTTGGTGGTGAGCTGATAGTTGACATAATCTTGTTTTTGTGTTAAAGTGCCTTTGAATAGGTAAGTACTTATGAGATTCTGACATGCTATTAGTACTAAACATAGTATCACAGATTGGGGTCAGATGACCTTCTGTAAAATGTCACGGGTTATTATCAATAAATTGGTAAATTGCATGGAGTACACTATTGACTTATGATTACGTATGTACAAATTGCTTACATTTTTCGTCGTTTTAAAACCAAACATTATGCAATCCTTGGTGAGGTAGATAAGCGTCAAATATCAGCTAAAAATAACTATAAAAGCCGTGTGGTGACGGCGAATAGAATACATGTGTCACCACCCCAGCCCAACCTTTCCCGTCATGGGGGTCGTAAGAGGCGACCGAGGGAGCTCTCCAGAGAACGGGCAGCAGCGCTCTCTGTGAGTTAAACCACAACATCACTGCGATCGCCAACCCGCCTGCCAAGCGTGGCGATTACTGGCATTTCACCCCAAATGACGGATCTCATTGGGGGAGGCCCTCGTCCAGCAGTGGACGTTATGTGGCTGATGATGATGAACTATAAAATAATGTTATTACCTATCTATATCGTACAACCCTATTACCTATATAGTGCTTCTTGTTAAAATCGAATCAAATACATCAGTTTCGGGAATCCTTTGAACTGTTTCACGTTTTACCGTGGCCAGTGCTAAGGTGGCGGACTCCTGGGATGTAATAGTGGGGATGGTGACCTTCGGAATATTTCCACAATGACGCCTTTTCAGTTCCCGCATAACAGAAGGTCGTATGGGATCTCGATTATGACTATAGTATTGTATCTTCATAGCTTGGTTCTTGTTCTTCTGTTCAGCGTTTATCCCATTTGCTCGAAAGCACGCAGGTGGGCAGAATATTTTCACTATTCTTGTTAAGATTTCGATATAAGGAAAAAATCCCGCATCGTTTTGAATCGTAAAAATAGTAATAACACTTCTATCTTATGTATGGCTTTCCTTGTGAATAAATATTCAAATACCTACGTGTAGAAAAGGTTACCAGACTTTGAGGTGCTACATCATCATCATCATCATCATCATCATTACTAACATACAATTCATCCATCTAATACAAATATCAGGCTAAATGTGTCTTAGGAGTCATCACATCTGTCCAACCAACTTTATGAATGTAAAAAGTATTTCAAAATTTCAAATTAATATTATTTTGTCAGTATACATATTCAGTAAGTACTTGATGAGTTATAATGGTAAGCAAGAACAATCCCGAAATACACACACACACACATTCACGCCTTTTTATCCCAAAACGTGGTAGGCAGATGCTAGGCACATGCCCACGGTTCACAGAGCGTATTTAACCCAAAGTGACAGGGGGTGAGCCCGTCGCCGTCATACACACACACACACACACGTCGATAATCCTCAATAGGGGGTGGACATAACCTTAGGAGCACAAAAGCCGTTTGGCCACATTATAAGGAGAAGTTGGACCCGTTGGTGTAGGTGTGGTGTTGGTGTGGTCAGCATGTCTGCCTCTATTCAGTAGTGCCATGGGCTCGATTCCTACCGCTAACAGATACTTAGGTTTTTAGGCTAACAGATCTTAGGTACTTAGGCTTTTAAGTGCTTATTGGTTGTGTCTGGGTGTTTTATTTATAGAAGTGTGTGTTTAAATGAAAAAAAAAATTAATGGAGTGATATTGGCAACTACTGCCCATCTTAGAAATAACTGCATGTAGGTAATCATACAAAAAAATGGATTGAGAGTAATACCGTGACCATGATAATCAGTCATATCCATGCCCAGTATATATTGAAATCGTAATTGTACCCTTTGTAACTTGATCAAAAGATGTTATTGGCTTCACTCTCACATTATAATCTATTGTTTCTCACGTTTGCTACTGTCGGGGCCAACCATAGCTAAAAGTAGTTTTGAAACGAATAAGAACCGTATATGTGCCTTGGCAGATTATACAGGTCATATTACGATGGACCGCACTGGACAGTGCGTGACTGTAAGCACGAGAGTACCTACGGACTAGTAGATTTACTTACTAATTCTACAGAATCAAAGCAAATTGAACAAAAGCTTGTTGTTTCGCGAAGATAATAAGAAACCTTATATCGGACTTTATTATAACGCCAAAACTCCATTATTATAGAAATTCAAAGGGAAACTTCCAAATTCGCACGAAGTCGACTTTACCTTCGTTTGAATTCGGAAAAAGCGTTTTGTCTACTGTTTGCTTTGCGAAGGGTTCGTTAGTACGCACGTTTTATTAAATTCCCTTGTTTGCATCAAACGTGACTATTGGAATTTGCAAAAGTTTTTACCTGCAGAAGGTATATTAATACCTCTATCTACAGAATATAACTTTAAAAATCCCACCCTCTGACCAGTAAAAGTAAAGGGTTATATTATATTTTTCTCATGGTTTGATAAAAAGAAGAATCATATAGTTAAATTCAAATCACCCAGTCGAATGTTATAAAATAACAAAATGAATAAAAAAAAATTTAATCGAATTGAGATACTCCTTCTTTTTTGAAGTCGGAAGATTAGTATTAGCCCTTTTAACTCCTTTCATTCCCAAAGGTAGGCAGAAGCACTTTCAAACTAAAATCCACTTTTTTACACGGTCCACGGTTAATCTAGCGTCGGTTGGACTAAATCAACGTGATAGATGGGGTCAATCATACATTAAAAAAAAATCTTGTAAAACCCATGCATCGACTTCATTTATCTCTAAAACAAAATTTCCAGTATGTCTTTCTGGATTGATCTTAATCTCCTAAAAATCTAGTAACTAAACTGTTTCAGACCATACATGGCCACGTCGGTACACAAAGAAAGCGTTTAATTAAGTCTTCTATTGACGGAACCTTGAAAAGGTCCCAAAAGCGCCTTCAAATCATTTGGCGACTGATTAATTTCGGTGACAAACTCTTCTCCAATAAGGGGGCCGAAATTCCCTATCAATCTCGTAGATAACTTAATTGGATTCCTGCGGGAGATACATTGACGGCACGAGCGCGGCTTGTCGCCAATTTTTCGCCAAGACAACGTCAATGTTGTTCTGTCTTTTGGTGGGGTGAAGGATCAAATATTTGGCTGGAGATGGCCAAAATCGTTAGCTTTGTCTGTTATTCATCAGTTTGAATGATGTTTAATAATTGAGTTTGTTTCTATTTGATTATGTTTCGACAGAATACGCGAATTTCCGTAATTTCCTGGATTGTAATGTCTATGTTTATTACGTAATTTGTAATCATGTTTAACCAGTCCTTTTCATAGTCTGTGAATTGTACACCCCTATTTCAGAATCATCTTGAGGTGTTACTGCCTGGTATAGAATTCGCGTATTCTTTAAAATAAGCGTGAAACATACAATATATACCAAAAAACTTTGTTCCTTAACACAAAATCAAAATATTTCTGTGCTTATTCACAGTGATTCCTGCACAATTGAAATTGAAGTACGACTTGAACCTCTCTAGAAAACAATTGAAACTACGCAGGAACATTAAACTTGCAGACGTCACAATGTATTATTTTTTTCGAAGCCAACAACACTGGAATGATACTTATCGCAAGAAAAAACTCGAAGCTAAAAAACACGTTGGAGCCTCTGTCCTTAGTCAGTCGTCAAGGTGAAAGACTGTTTTTGTGTTTAAAACAATACGCGAGTGCGCAGTGATGAATCGTTTCTCTTATAATATAAACGGACTTGTACGTGGGGTTTACTTACTGGATCATTAGATTTGTACATTTTCGGAATAATTAAAGACGATACTTACTGCACAATAGGATACAACGTCCTCTTGAAAACGAACATTCGCTGCGACAAGAATTTCAATGCATTTCAAGGAATTAGAGAATAATGGGCCTGTATACCTGAACCTGGGCAATAATCGCAGCTTCAGCTCAATGTATCAAAACTGATGACTACTTATATAAAAATGTTCCAGAATTTCATACATAAGGTATATAGGTGCTCTAGCTCTCTAAACTAAACTCTAGTGGGGTGTGCAGAACCTCTGGAGACATGAATTCTAAGTTACCTACTATTAACCTGACAATTGGGGTTTTAGGTGTTGGTTAGCCAATACCTTAGCCAATACCAATTGGGGTTGTGGAATGAGCTCCCTGCTGATATTCCCAAAGGACTACAGTATGGGGTTCTTCAAAAGAGGAATGAAGAGGTTTTTACAGGGTCGGCAACGCGTGAACGATGCCCCGGTATTGGAAATGTCCATAGGCTGCGGTAACTGCCTACCATCAAGCGGGCCGCATGCTTGTTTGCCACCCTTGTGGTATAAAAAAAAAACCTTAAACAGTTAAGTAAGGATAGGTCGCCAGCCTTTTGAAAATTATGTCAATTTCTAAATAGATATTATTTTAAAATGGTACAGGCACCTTTTGATTGGCATCAGCCGAAGACGGCAGCTGTTAACGTGTGTTGGTGGACAAGGAGAAATGGAGAGATATCTGCAGGGATCTGTGTACGTGTAGGCATGCTAGGACGTAACAACAACAAATACATCTTAATTCCTGACATGTTCGGTATACAATGCAACTTGTCACGGATTCCAAACCAATCCAATGTAACCCAATCTTAATATATAAAAGGAAAAGCTGACTGAATGACTGACTGACTGACTGACATATCAACGCACAGCCCAAACGGTGAAACGTAGACACTTGAAATTTGGGACGGTCGTAGCTTAGGTACCATAGGGGTGCACTAAGAAAGAACGGGAATAAGAACGGGAATAAACGGGAAAATTATTTTGTATGAAAAATCTAAACGGCTCAAGTTAGACGCGTCAAATTTGGGAAGCAGGTACTTCAAAACTAAGCGAATGAAATCGCGGGGAGTCCGCTAGTATATTATAAATCAGTTATGAATGAAGTATGAAGGCATTAACCTCATGACGAACCCATCGCAGCGGCTACTTATGTCTTCCTATTTGGGTCTGCGTAACCTTGTTCTCAGTTGCTATGTTTTACGCCGCATTGGTTCGTTGGTTCAACAACCATTTTATAATGTAACCTTCATTCTACTGTAGTGCTAATTTATTCACTGCTTAGATATTTCTAAAAATGAAATCTAACATGTTCGAAATGTTAGTCTTCGTTTGAGTCGTGGTTTTTACTTAGGTAAAATTGTGGACAGAAAGTTTGATATATTTATCGTTAGCGCAGGTTACTTGGAAGAGGTTGCTTTCGGTTATGTAACGTCGTATCCTGTAAGAATAAAGAGTTATAACTCAATATTGTTCACCGGGTGCAGGCGCAAATAATCAAAGACAAGCTCGAGCTTACCTTTATTATTTTATTGTTTTAGTGTCTGTGCGCATTTCATTAAAAAAATAATATAGAGTTGCTCATTAAACTATACCAGGGTTTCCCAAAATAGATTTCGCGAACCCCTAGGGGTTCTCCTTTAGACGGTAATGGATTCGCAGAATGATTTACGTAATGGTGGCTGGTTTGCTGTCAAGAGTTTGCGATTCACAATGAAGCAGTTCTAAATCAGAATTAAGATTAAAGCTGTCTAAAATTACTCCTCAAATTGATTCGATTTGCGACGAGAAACAAGCCCATTAGTCCCATCCCATTAATATATTTTTCCCCTTTTGATACTTACTGTATGTATTTGTTAACTCTATTTGAAATTTAAAACCATATTTTCTTCTACAGATAGTTTATTCCAACTTATTTGGAATTAGGGCTTCGAGATCGTTTTTAACTTATACAAGGTTACTTGGGGCAACAAGTTGAGTAACCCTGATCTATACAATAGTACTTTGCCGGTGATACCTATTTAACTGGTATGCATACAGGTAAGACGAAGTCACGAGCTTTCAAAAATATACTAACTAACATGAAGATTTCTGACCTAGCACGCTACGGCAAGTAATGCGCGCTGTGATTGACTGGGTAGGTATAATACTGTTTGTATGATTTCGGTTGTTTCATTGAATACCAGCGCGACATTTGTTATAATTTTCTTAGCGTGCTGGGGTCAGAGGCAGTCCTAAAATAGGTATAAACAAATCCTGGAGTCCAAGTCTGCTACACTGTGGTAGTTGCATTGCTCTGGCATCGTAGCGGAAACACGATTTGCAGTGCTGTTAGTGCAGTATACGCACAGCAGTCAAATAAAAATAACGAAATCAGCAAAGCACGTCGTTTGCCTCTGGTTGGTTACACCATGCATTTTCTCGGATCTAAAAGAAGACATATTATCCATGTAGAAGGAATTTAGCGGCACTTTATTTGCTTAAAGGAGAATAGATAGAGAGAGTTCGCGAGTGAAGACCGCGTCTCGGCAAACGGAGTGTAGGACGCTCTCAGGCAAGGTGGACTGGTGATATACACTATAAGTCTGGCAGAAGCTGGATGCGAGCGTGCAATTGGAGCCTATGTCCAGCAGTGGCCGAATATGGCCTGGTTATGAACGAATTTACTTCCGTTAATTTATAACATTAAAAAAAAATTGGCTGAATAAAACCAAAAACTTATTGACTTGTAATATGTCCTACATTTTGAATGATTTGGCAAACGATCGTTAAACACTCTAATTGTTTCGAATACGTCGTGTACAACGCCATCGGAATTGTGATTTTCGTTCAGTTTTCGTGTCATTGCATCATTGCACTCACGGAGCAATGTCATCTATCTTGTTTCCGGAAGCTGCGATCAGAGCGGGACATCCCGTGATTGATGCATTCGGATTGAGGACTGGACGGGCAATTGCAAGTCTAACACCGTACCAATTCTGAAAGGCATTTTTTTTGTTCTGAAAGGTCATTTGTTAAACTCGTTATTGTACTCAAAACACATCAGATCAGGAATGAAAAATCTGTAAGTATTATACATTTACAATTCACACAACACAATACCATTAGGCGTAGTGCTTCGTTCTACCTACTCTATCTGTTTTCGCAGTACTCCAAACAAAATGAGCTCATGCAAGACACTTTGCTAATTGCGATCCAGATAACGCCGTATGGACTTTAAGCGAGGAACACAACCACTTTGATCTAGAATCACGATTTACTAATGACGCTTCCACAATTCGCCATTTCCGTTTCCTCCCGTCCGTCCCTACCATTACTCTTCTTGTGACGATGCTACCAAAATTTGACGGACGAACGACCCATCAACTTGTTTACTCAGAGCTGTATATGTATTATTTTTTATTGGTGCTGGCGGCAGACGCTTGATCATTGGTTTGACATTCAAACCGTCTAACTAACTCATTGCAGCAATGCATGGCTGTTCAATACGGCGTGTTTTGTCGTTGAAAATTGTGCTCAAAGTCTTTTGTGATGCGGTCGATTTTGGTGTGAGGAATGATTGTGAGCCGGTAATGGGCGTGCATTTAGCACTCAAGGGCAAAGGTGCAGACGACGAGCGTCGAAACTGCGGGTTGTTTCAGTGCAAACCACCGCGATTTGACTTACGGCCGACTGCGGTCAGCCCGCGGTAATGTGTGTAATTGTTTGCAGATGCGGAGCATCTAGTATGCAATCATGTTCGAGTCTGGCAAACAGACTGGTTGTTAATCTAGCATGTATGTATGTTATTGGGATAGTTGATAATCAAAACTCTGGATTTTCAGGTAGTGATACATTTAGGAAATAAAACAATAATTTCAATATTTTGTTATTGTAATAATTTTAAGCATACAGCTCTGATATATGAGATATATATTTTATAAATCCATATCCTCACGATCCACAAGATCTTTATGACATTATAATAGTCTATAACATTCAGTAAATAAAAATAGAACTCTTCTACATACTTATTGCAATATAAATAAGGAAAATCTGAATGACCGGTTCAGCATTCGGCTAGAATCGCGCAACAATTTAGAAGTTTCTAGTTTCGTGTAGTTTGGGCGTCACGTTCATGATTTTTCGAAACAGAACTTTCAAGTACACCCATAAGAAAAGTTATAATAAGAATACCTTCGTAAGCGCAAGTGAAAACGCGGAATTTCTTATACCTACAAGTTTTAAGTTTATCACACAAGAGATTTTAGATATAACTGTATACGACGATGTACGATTACTGCTTCAGAACACAGGCCTAAACCTAAACTCTACATAAACTACTAATTAATATAAAGAGGAAAGATTCGTATTTTTGTATGTCTGTTACGAATTAGCTCAAAAACTACTGGACGTATTTAAATAACTGTTTCACTATTGGAATGCTACATTATTCCTGAGCAACATAGTGTGATATCCCCATCTAGGTCAACTATTCAAATCCTCCGTTGCACCCTTGCATCTCTGTGTGAATCCCAGTGACTGATGAATTGACAGGAACCGTTGACAACAGACTTTTATTTAGTACAATCAAAAGGCAAATTAGCCGTGTGCTGACAGCGATCAGAATACATGTGCCACCTCCCCAGCCCAACTTTTCCCGCCGGGGGATGTAAGAAGCGACCGAGGGAAATCTCCAGAGGACGGACAGCAGCGTTCTCTGTGAGTTAAACCACAACAACACTGCGATCACCAACCCGCCAGCCAAGCGTGGTGATTATTGGCATTTTCCCCCAAATGGTCATGTAAATCACTAGGGGATCTCGTCCAGCATTGGACGTCATGTCCCTGATGATGAATCAAAAGAAAATACGTCATACAAAGACTATAGTTATCCCGAAATTCTCACGGGAACGAAAAAAGCCGTGCGGCATAGCTAATCCTACTAATATTATAAATGCGAATGCTTGGTTGTATGTTTGACCTTCTTTCACCCAAAAATTACTGGACTGATTTTGATGAAACTTTGCAGCATTATAGCTTATAAACTAGAATAGCATATAGGCTATAAGGTATAGTGGTAAAACAACGTTTGCCGGGTCAGCTAGTAATATCTGAAATCAAGAACCAGTAGAGTAATTTAATTTAATTTATTTCAGATAAAGAAATCCATAGAATGTAATCTAAAATAATATACGGTAAGTTTTCTCGGCACCACCGGTTTTAATTTAAGTATCTTGTAAGTAAGTACCTCGTGCTTAGGAGAATAGAGATACGCATCTGCACGGTCCTCGTATTAATTAACTTAATCTCACTTCAAGTGCAAGTCAATGTTCTCCGGTGTCAGTAATTAGCATATTACTCAAGTAATAAGTACTTACGAGCTGATATCTCGCTCATTATCTAGTCAGCGTGGGCACGATTTCGATGATTCGATAACTTGAAATGAAAACATTAAGAAAACGGGTATCTTACCTATACCTAGTGTAACTAAATGAACTAGTGGTCGCGATTACTGCTTCTAGGACTACGGTTGCGGGTTTGGTTCTCTCCACCATGCCAGTATATGTCCCAATCTCAGACCAAACACAACTAGACTGGCAAGCCGCTTGGGGTCTTCAGTCTCGACCAAAATTTATGGAAAACTAGTGGACGCCCCGTGATTTCATTCGCGTAGTTTCGGTATTTCATACAAACTATAACACCCACGATATAGCAATGCGTCCCACAGAAATTGAATACAAAGTATCCTATGTCCTTCTCCTGGTACTAAGCTACGTGCTCACCAATTTTCGACCAAATCAGTTCAACCGTTCTTGAGTTATAAATGGAGTAACTAACACAACTTTACTTTATATATATAGACTACAGTGTGGATCCAACTTTATTCTGCTATGCAGTAAGCAACTTAGAATATTGCCTCTTCCAATTTACACCCTTGCATGTTTTTCATCTTGTAGTCTCGTTGAATCTCGTCTAAACGTCAGTTTTTGATTGGCAATCTTTTTTTTTTGGTCTGATCTCCCTATACAAACTCAATCAGCTCATTGATTGATTGATTACAATTTTTGTTTGACATTGTACGGGGAGATATGTCGGTGGCGTGAATTGAACATTGAATTGAACAGTCGCGAGACTGTGTTGAGTTGACTGAGTTTCAGACGCAAGTACCCTGAGCAGTAGCCCATCTAGGTAGTGTTTTTTGTATAAAGATGATCAATTTCCTTTCTGAAATAGACCCAGTAAGCTCTACACAAATATAAGACTTCAGCTTTAAAGGGTACTTCCGACTATATGAATGTGTAATATTACATTTAACTTTATATTGGCGTATTATTACGCAAGCACAAAATATTGTGTCACCCTTTCAGGGTTCATGTTTGATGCCTAATTGTTACCACATATATTTAAAACCATATGTACAACATGAGTGCAATATATGAATAAATAAAAAATAAATACATATAAAACTGATTGATAAAGTCCTGATTGATTAGATTAATTCATCACTAACTCCTCAACGCGCAACCCAAACTCTTGGCCCTACGAAACTGAATGTTGTACAGGGGTCCTTTTTATGATATTTACGTGAGGTAAGAAATTATTATTTAAAACTCATCCCCTAAGGGGGTAAAAAGGGGCGCAGAAGTTAATTTGAGAAGAACGTTTATTTTGGAGCCATGGTTCTAAAACTTGGTTGTAGTTTTGAATATAAATGAATACTGGAACTGTGCGAATAATACCGCGGGGCGTCCACTAGTCGCCTATAAAGCTAATGGTGGATATTATATAATTTTCCTTGAACTAAAACTACAACAACGTATTTCTGCGCCGTTCACTCTCAATTTCACGGATCAAGATATCAAGACTGGTGATGCGATACGATTGTGTTTGCAATGAAGATTAATTTTGAGATTTCAAAGGCCATTACCGTGGCAATGATGGGGCCAGTCGATGGGTACTGTATATGGCGATGACTTGATTGTTCATTATTTGTATGAGTCATCCGTTGCTGCCAATGTCTCGGTCTGCGCGCTCAACCGTGGAGATTGATCTGTGATGTGTTCTTAAGTAACTATATACTATCTCATTGCTGCGATTTTGCTTGTTTTTGGTGCTCGGTTCGCTGTTTGTTTTTTAAAGTAACTCAATGGTCGTAAAGTCCCGTTACTTTTAAGTCTATTTTTTTCTAGGTATGCGCTAAGATCATACAGGAACTCTGCAGATTCAGGAGTCCTGTTTTTCACTTTGCAAGCGTTTGGTTACTGGTGGATTGAAACTACTTGGATATCTGCAAGAATATTTTCAGATCACTTCACCTCACAATTGGGACTAAGATACGTATTGTATGGTCTTTCGAAGTGAACTAAACAAAAATAATTGCCACGTCCAACTATCTTCTATCAATTTGTTATTTTTAATATTTGTTTTTTTTTGTGTACTTGTGAGAGAATTGAGAATCTCTTGAGAATAAATCATACATCAAATATTTAGGAAAAATGTCATCTAAATCGCTTGTGGTGTAATTACATCCAGTTGCATTTAGACTTTAGTAATGATTTAGTTACACATTATTTGTGTTATAGTAAGACCCCATTTAGGGACACTCGCAGAGCCGGACTTTCAAACATTAGTCATCGTTTTTGACGATCAATTAATTCAAAATATATCGACACACGATGCCACGCGCATCGCGACACATGTCCCCAAATGAGGCCAAATTATGTACAAAAATACAGTTACAATTTCATTATATGTATGGATGACTGGAACGCGCAGCTTCTGCAATTGAATCTAAGTCATTAGTTGCACTTAGTTGTGATCGATCACTGAGCAGACGGTGCTGAATCTACGATAATTACTAGATTACACTCAATATATTGAGCTAGATAAATTGTTATTGATCAACTGTCGATTTATCTTTTCGTTTTTGCTTTTATTACTGTCCCGTCAAGCATTTGTTCTCCCATTGTAAGAGTAAGCCAGTCTGTTGCCCAAAAAAATTTCCGGCCCTTCCTCGCAGTCACACCTTAAAGTCGTGTATGCTGCAAAAATACATATACAGCTCTTAGAATAATGAAGATGCCGAATAGATGCTCAGAATAAGCGGATATTAACATAAACATAAAAATTTCTACAGAGTGCAAAAGGACCCCGAGAAATCGTCTTAGATAGGTTGCTGGGCTTGCCAATATGAACAACTTGTACTATGGCGACAATGCGGGGAAATGTTTTTGCAGTATAGGTATATTAGAAATTGTAAATGTGTTCAGTCCCACACATGGAGACTACGACATCATGTCCCCAAAGGTTCTGTCAACCCTTTCAGGGATTATTGACGTGGGTTTATGCATGTACCTCTGCCTGCCCCGCGTTGTGATGATAAGGCGTGAAGTGTATTTGTGTATTATTTATTTGTCTATGTACGTATAGTTAAACTTTTCGATCATCGACACAAATAGTATTTTTTTCATGGTCGAAATATGTTACGAAAAATATTGCCTTCGACTTACATTTTTTTTAAAATAATAACTAACGTAGGTAAAACATAAAATACCATGACAATTACACATTTCATGGTCCGACAGTTTCGATGCATTTATGAAGTCATAGCTAGAATAATGGCCGTTCCATTTGCATTTATAAACGCCATGCAGCCGGACGATCTTAATCTTAACATTTAACATTGCTATTTGTGTCACTAGTCCATCTTGATCAAGTGCCAACGCTGCTGCATCTTCGCCGTGGGTTCAATCCTTTGGGAAGAGTCAACCCATTAAAACGTGTATCTACGTTACGTGTATACCTAACTAAATATAACGAATCCCTTGTAGAATGGTGAAGTATAGTCACCGTCTTCTGAATTGTACGCTTGTCCAGTTGTCCAGTTGTCCGTTGTAGTTTGTCCAGTAATTCTTGGAGTGGTAACTGCGTTCTAAATTTAATTTAATGTATTGTTCTGAAAAAAAAAATATACACTATTTGATTTTGAGATACACGACTGACTGGCCATCTATGGATGAATTCTGAATGAAGAAACAAAAGTTTCTCATCACTTCAGCTCACTTGTTGGAACAACTACACTGGTATAGGTCTTTTAAACATTTCGCACTTTGGATGGATGTGAGTTACTGACAAACCGATTTAACACATTTGTGTTGATAATCAAATAACATATCAATTTCTATATATATACGTATATAACTAATAGTCCTGTCTAATACATTCACCACTGGCTCATCAACTCAAACCCTTGATTCTAGAAAGTTGAAATTTTGCAAAGGGGTTTATTTTGTAATGTTTACGTGTGATAACAAAATATTTTTACAATTCATCCCCTGAGGGGGTAAAAGGGGGGGGGCTACAAGCTTGTACTGACATATAATGGCAGAGAAACACTGCTACTCAAAATAGAGTCAAAGAACAGTTAACTACCTAATTGTAAGCAATCATTCTCTATCATATTTTAACACGACAGTGGTCTGTTTGGAAAAAATTGAGATATTTTAGATGCATATGTACATACACCAGTTTCGTAGTATTCAGTGTATAAACATATAGTTATATTTGATAATCTGTAATATTGTTACACTGTTACAACTTTATTAATCCAACTAGTGACTATCAAATACGATAGAAAATATCTGAAAAACTAACAGACGACTACCGACACATTCCACTAGTAATTGAAATTGATTTTGAAGAAAACGAATGAACATGGCTGCCAGGAAAACCATCAATTACACTGAAAATCCGAACCAAATCTCTTACTTATGTAGTAGAATACAGGTAAAGTTGTGTTTCCTCTTAATAATTGATGAGGTAGAAGACGTACGTACAATTACTTACTACTGTTATAAACGCGAAAGTTGGTAAGTACGTAGTTAGCTGTGGCTGTAGGTACGACAACGTTCTTAGGAAAACTTCTTAAACAAATTATAGAATTCATGGCCGAATAGGTTTGTCAATATACTATGTACTTCAGACCTATAATACCCCATTAGTACTAAGGGACTTTACTAGATGGCGCCCTGCCGTCCTGTCCTCTCCTATCCTCTCTAAGAGCAATGAGTGCGCAAAGACCTACATGAAGTCTAGAGCATCGCCGCAAAGTTCGCAAAGCCTATCTGTCTTCTATCGAGTGCATTTCGTAGAGTGTGCTACGGAGTTGCATAACGTAATACCCCCATCGCGTTTTTACAATAGGACAATCAGGAGAACGGCAAAACGTCATCCATACCAGGTGGATTTACCATTTACGCGAACCAAACGGCCAGGATGAATGCCTTGCCGGAGCCTGTGTTTCCTGCGTAGTGCAGTCTGAAGGTCTTCAAGTCGCGGGTGAATAGGTACCTAATGAACAAGTGTGCTCCATCGTAGACCACATCGCTGCTTAACATCAGGCAGGATGGTGGTCAAACGCTTGGTCATAGTGATAAAAAAAAGATGCTGGATGTGATAAGCCGAAAACAGATCACAGTGGGCTGCAATTGGAGAGGCCTATGTCCAGCAGTGGACAAGTATGGGCTGATGATGATGATGATGAGGGAAATTATCGGATATGGCGACGGGGTAGTGCCAGACTCAAGTGCCGCCGATGGCCTTCAGCTATCACTGGTGCTGGGTTAGTCCCAAAGGACATTCATCAGGCTTCACCCAACGAGCGGGGATTTTCTTCTTTTAGGGCTGGACGGTAATTCATCCACTGCAACAGCCTGGTCTTTCACGACAGCAACCAGATCCCGCCACCGGTTGGTACATTAGACCTGAAAGAGAACAAAAGCCTTGATTTATCATAAACTAGCGGCACGCCCCGGCTTCGCACGAGTGCAATGCTGATACTAAATGTTTCTCTACTATATCATGCATGTAAGAAACATATAAATCTTATTCTGGAATCATTCTTTCTATTAAAATAATCCGTTGCGTAGTTTTAAAGATAAAAACTATGAACAAGCGTTTGACAACCATCCTGCCTGATATTAACCAGCGATGTGGTCTATGATGGAGCATACTTGTTCATTAGCTACCTATTCACCTGCGACTTCAAGACCTTCAGACTGTACTGCGCAGGAAACACAGACTCCGGCAAGTCGTTCATTACTAATAATAGTAATGAAGGTATTACATTTTTTTTTGTTTGAAAGCTGATTTGATCGAGCGTGTTCTTAGCTATGTTTAGTCGATATCGGTTCACCCAATAAAAAAGTTATTGAGGTTGAAAGTGGGGATGAAAACTTTAACTTGAACAAATATGTCCAAGTGGGGTATCAAATGAAAGAGCACGACCTGTATATTTAAAATCGGGTTTTTTCCTTAGAAATTTGCAATTATACTACGTTAGTGTTTAATGTTGTGCAAAATTATGATTGGCCCCGATCCTTAAGTTAGTAGTTAAATTATAAGCAAGTATTTGTACTTATACTGGTGATGTGCCTTTAATAAATAAATGAATATTTGCAGTAGGCAAGTCTACAATCGCGTTGCTTAATTAACTTTGCCCTCATCTGTATTCATAAGGCAATTGCTAATGCCGTATTTTTATTATTTAATCTTCTTGGGATTGGTAACTGGAATACGATAGGATATTGGAAATATTAATTTACCGAGCGCCCTGTCGCTACCCTCTTCGTATTGTTTACCCAGAATTTTCAGTAATCGCATTTTATTAAAGCATTTTTTTGTGATTTACCTGTTTTGACGTTGGCACCTTTGCTTGATTGAATAAAAGGCGTGACTAATACTCATATTAAAGTAATGTCACTGGCTGGAATAATAGGCATTACTAATATCTAAATATATAAAAGGAAAAGCTGACTGAATGACTGACTGACTGACATATCAACGCACAGCCCAAACGGCTAAACATAGACACATGAAATTTGGTACGGACGTAGCTTAGGTACCATAGGGGTGCACTAAGAAAGGAATTCTTGAAATTCCCACGGGAACGGGAATAAACGGGAAAATTCTTTTGTATGAAAAATCTAAACGGCTCAAGTCAGACGCTTGAAATTTTGGATGCGGGTACAACTAAACTACGCGAGTGAAATCGCGTGGCGTCCACTAGTCCATAATAAATGTCTAGGGTCAATGAATACAATGAGGAGAAATATCAACAAAAGAGCGAGTCCGAACACGAACGACCATAGAATAAATTAGTTGCATCTCACTCGTTTTCAACTACACACATCAAAAGTGTCTAGGAACCAATAACATTTTTAGCTCTAAAAAAAATCTAATTTATTTAAATCAAATCTAATCTTCTGGATTGGTCTCCTACCTAAATCCCCATGCCTGTATCAATGACTTATCACCACATTTTGAATAAATTTTGAACATATTTCACATTTTGAATTCAGGTTTTGTAAAATATATTCTTGATAAAAAAATTCTAAAATGTACTTGATCCCTAGACACTTTTGATGTGTTTATCTTTGACAGATAGAGTTTTTTAGAAAGTTCCTCATTCATCATCAGCCCATTGTCCACTTCTGGTAATAGGCCTCTCCAATTGCACGTCACTGTAATCTGTTTTCGGCTTCTCGCATCTAGCATCTGCCAGCCGTCTTTCACATATCATCAGTCCACCTTGCCTGAGGGCGTCCTACACTCCGTTTGCCTAGACGCGGTCTCCACTCGAGAACTCGTTTGCCCAACGATCATCGGACAAGACGAAATAAGTAATGTCTAGGACGTATTTTTAATCAATGAACTTAACAGCAGATTCTTCTTACTCATTTCATTGATTGTTACTATTTACTCGTATAAGTCACCCAAAATAAACAAGTACACCACATGTCGACACCTACTATAGGTATGCAAATAAACGCTCCCGTGCCGCGGTGACGATTTCAGGAATCGCGGAAAGCGAACAACGACCAAGTACTCACCTTGCCAATGTCTCGAGAAAGCATTGTCAGACACACACAAACCCCCTCATGGGGTTTGCCGAGAGCTTTGTCCAAAATGTTTGCTTTGTGGACGCAGCAAATTGAAACGTCACGTCGTCGTCGCAGTGAACTGTGTACAGGGATAAACACGGACTGAGTAGTCTATGCCAGATGCTTTAAGCTTTCGCCACATAGCCGGCAGCAGCGCGAGTATTAATCTCAACACTAGAATGTCTGATCGTAGGAGAAGACCATCCTTTGCGCTACAAAAATATCGTAACAACATTTCTTTCTTCAATTCTCTTGTAAGAATATGTCTTTTCTACAACGTATAACCTATGCAGAAAATTCAAGAAAAGCGTAAAACTAGTAATTTTATAAGTCCTATTAGATACTATAGGTTCCAGGGGATGCCTACTTCTTTACTTGTTTATAACCTGTTTTGCTCTAGATGTATATTAAAGACAGGTCTGTTAATTAATTTCAGATTTTTTTGTATGTTTACATGCTTAGGGATATAGTTCAACACGGTTTATTTTTTAATGTTTGATCATAATATTAAGTACCTGTAACCTCGTTATGTAAGATTAAATAAATAAACTAGCCCAAGCCAACAGAAGGAATTCCCATGGCACGCTTGTATCTCGGTGTCGAATCAGACTAGTGTACTCTCGTGTGGTGTTATCTCGAAGAACTCAAACAATAGGTATTGCTACTCTGTGGAGTTAGAGTACTAACAAAACGTCCGCTCGGTCGATTCATTCGTTTTAATGACGTCTGTCCAATCACGGAGCAGCACCGCGAGGTGCGGTTAGTGGACGTTGCCGAAAAAGAATGGATAGACACGAAACGAACCTTCTAACCCCATAGATATGGGCAATAGTAAGAGACAAGTTGCACATCCTCTAAAAAACTGTCATAACATAAAAAAGCGATTTTGAGAAAACACAATTTTAAGTTATTTATTTCCCTGTTCCATTTACTTGTGAGCGGTGTAAATAGTTATTGATATTTTGAGTTGTCACACCGCATTACGAATATGGCGTTTTTGTAGATTAAAAAGAAAAAAAATGCACCTTTCTGTATGATTGGATGAAAACTGGATTTTTTTGTGTTATGACAGTTTTTAGAGGATGTGCGAAGTATCCGCGTTTATGCTAGCGTTGATTTCTTTTGTGGGGTCACCGTCTCTGTCGGCTGTATGGCGAGAACCTTAAAGAGAATCTTTGCGGCAATATACGCTCACTGAATTGGTCGTAAGTTTTGATTGTTTAGATCTAAGTGGTCAAATATTAGTTTGCTTGCTGAAGTTTGTCTTTTGTAAAGTAAATGGAAGGGTTTGTTTAAGTATTTATATGTATTACTGTGTATAGGGTCAAGAGAGGGTAACGCCTAATCGGATTTTCTTGTTATGTATTTATTGTTCGATTTACGTCCACTGATTATTATACAGGGAGGCAGGGCTGTATTACTAGATTGTATTGCTCTGACTTATGTGATCCTAGCATTCCGGATATTTAGTATTTCAATATACAACGGGTGGCACCACCCTACTGAACTTTGTTATCCTGTTTCTAGACAGCTTGATTAAAAAAGCCATCAATAGTAAATTGCCAGAAGAAGGCTACATAATAAGGGATAATTGAGAACTGTTAATTGTGATATGAAATTACTCTTTTAGGCCAAAGTCAAATATTTCTCTAGGCTCTACTAATTGTATTTCACCTCTTCATTCAAAAACTTTGGACTATCAGCTGATTGAGTTTGTATAGGGTTTGTATATATATATATAACATTATTTTTCGATTCGGTACGTCGGCATCTCCTGAAAATAACTTAATGGGCTCTCCAAGGTATTTGAAATGTTGAGTTTGAATTAATTAATTTCACTTGATACGCCCACAGATTTCCCAAAGTACAATCTACTGAAGTATAAGCGTAGGGCAGTAGGTAGTCAAG
Organism: Conopomorpha cramerella; assembly: GCA_012932125.1. Lineage (NCBI taxonomy): Eukaryota > Metazoa > Arthropoda > Insecta > Lepidoptera > Gracillariidae > Conopomorpha > Conopomorpha cramerella. The sequence goes on along the minus strand of SJJU01000688.1, from coordinate 95,632 downwards.
TCATGGCCGACATTCGTTTCATGGCCTGCCCATAGCCCCCGGCGACCTTTGAAGCAATTGGGCCGACGGCTTCTAACCTTTTTGTTTATACCCAGCTGATTGAAATAACCCGCCGACGAAGCCCGAGCGCCACCGAAAATATCCGAACGTGCCGAATGCACTAGATCGGCATTGAGGGCATTTTTTCATTTGGCCCGCGAAATTCTTCGCGACTTGCAATTGGACGAAGTTACACAGAAAGGACTCGATCCACACTTTGTCCGATATTGAGTTAGCTATACCAGGCTTTTTTTTAATATTCCGGGATATTCCCACCCACATTCCGGAATTTGGAAGTTGTGTGTGAGTTGAGTTTGGTTATGCTAGGGAAGTATACTCTACATAACGCTCTTAAGGCGAATCAAAAGCAGGAGCAGAAGAAGTCCTTCAAAGTGACGTTATGGTCATCATCAGCCAACGACGTCCACAGCTGGACGAGCGCTTCCCCCAATGATTTCCATGATTACTTGGGGGAAATGACATTATCGTCACGCTTGGCAGACGAATTGGCGATCGCAGTGGTGTTGTGCTTTAACTCACAGAGGGCGCTGCTGCCCGTCCTCCTTCGCCTCTTACTGCGGGAAATGTTGGGCTGGGGTGGTGACATATGTATAGTCGTGACACATGCCGACAACACACGACTAACGACGTTGTCGTACAACACATATTCCAAAAGGTGTGATACTAGTGACATACAAGTCGGTATAGAAATTTCCACGAAAATCCTGTGCTAGTGTTCAATGAGCTTCTTCTTATATGGAGAAAAACATCTTGAGCAAACCCCGATAAAATTAAATTACACGTTGAACCGATCGTCACCTGTCAATCATCTATTTGGTTTAAAACACGTACGCAAAACGTACCCAAACAAAAATGGCCGAAGCCCGATAAAAAATACCTAACGAATTTTCTTTTTCATCATGGGTGACATATTCAATTTTCCCGTTCCGTGGAACAAACGCGTCTGATAACTCACCACAGATGGCAATCAGTCAGCGAGCGCGTCACAGAAGCACCCCGCGGCGTGACCCGTGTCCGGCCCGCGACCCAATTCCCATGACCTGACCTGACCCGGGCCGGGCCGTGCGGGCGCAATGTCATTGCGTATCAGCTGCGGACAGGGGAAATATTTGGGTTGATCACTACAAAAAAAAATACACAAATTTTCCAATTTCCTTTCCGACCTTTGCCTAAAGTTGAGTTTTTCTGGGGACAAATGTTATATGAAGGTTTTTCAAGAATTCTAAATGTATGTAGCGCGTAATCGTAACGTATACCAGTAAAGTAAACTAAAGTAATCTTTATTTCACACCTCACAGTGGAGACAGCGGAACACATCTTAATGGAATGCCAGGTTTTGGAGAGATAAAACGACCCATCTAGGACACAGGCTATCCCTGCAAGAGAAGACGATCGTTAAGGACACAAAGGGTTTGTTGCAGTTCCTGATAGAACTGGGGTGGTTGGAGTAGCGCCATCCAAACCACGCAAAATCTCATTGGACGCCGAGCTGCAGTAACGCATATCATCTACATCTATATCTTCACAGCTCAAACCTCACACAAATCAACAAAATATAGCAATGACTTACTTAAGATCTAAACAATGGATGTTCATGTAAATATTGTCCTTATGAAGAAATTTTCACATCGGATTCTCTGTTCGACTGTAACAAAAACGCGTTGCAGTAACTCATCTCCTAGTCTGTCTATCCAGAACGCGAGATTCTAGTAAGTACCTACATGAATGGCCATGTTTGACATTTGAATGTAGATGAAGCGAAAGGGGTATGTCAGGATCGTGACAAATGGAGATCTGTAGTCTCTGCCTACCCCTCTGGGAGACAGGCGTGAAGTGTATGTATGTATGACATTTGACTTAATTAGACAATTATAAAGTTTACGATCATTGATTCTAAGATCAATGTCTTGCAGTCATCTCTTCTATCAATTCTATAGAGCTTTTAGTCCGTGTGTCAATCGAACTGTATGTATGAATTCCCACTTGAGTAAATCTTCATATTATGAAATTATCTGTACATCATGATGACGTGACTGTCCACCTCAAAGGCATATACTAATATTACAAGTATTAAGAGAAAAGATTTAATTATTTGAATTGAACAGGCTCGGAGCAACTCGACTTATGTAGTTGGAAAAATCTTTCAGCGTTGGGTCAGGTTTGCTACATTATCTGACATAATTTAGCTTAAAAAAACAGTACAGTAAGATAGAGGTGGAAATGACTGAAAGCATTGCGGACAAAATCACAGAGCGTCTACAAGTGTATATAGTATACGCCATCTACATCACCCACAACAAGTATGTGTAAGTTATTAATTTATACTTTCTTCAAAATCGGTCTCTGAAGTAATCAATTCTCAATTCATGAACAAGGAAATGCTCTTCGGCAAGCATGTCTACTCACCCAGAAACTTCTACTCGACTGTTACAATTTATGACTCGAATGAGAATCGATATTACGCTGCCAAAATGCTCAGATATTCTTACCTTAAATTATTATTATGGTGGAATTATAATGAAAACGTCAACCTACCTACTGCTGTGCTGTGCTGTTACACCGCTCTAAAAAAAACAGCTTTTGGTTATGCTAATTTAAAATAGCGCGGTCATTGGGTATATCTACTTGGTAGGATCTACAAAATTTTAGGATTCATGACGTCAAGGCAATTTTGGCTTGTATGTAAATTTTTGCGAAGTGGTTCAGGGCCCATACATCCAGTAAACACTATACATATTAAACAGTTTCCTCTGTGTCACACTGTAATCTGAAGGTAGAAGAAAATCTGTGGCTGCGAGCCGCAGCATATCGATGGTTGACAGCCAAAAAGGCCTAAGCGACATTTTTGTCCAAAATGAGTTGAGTATGCAGTTTGGATCGCCTTCTTTTCTGCGTCGATTTGTCTGCGTTTCATACCTGTATGACATAGTTTGATGTCGCTTACGCGGTAGAGATTATGTGTTTTTCTCGAAAAACATTGCTTTATTTAAACTTTAAGCCACTCTCCTGTAAAATTACTTAAATGTCGCTTAGACCTTTTTGGCGGGAAGCCATCGATATGCTCATCATGAGCTGGGGCTCGCAGCCACAAATTTTCTAGAGCTGCAGACCAAGCACGAGCGTCAAGAAACACACGACATAGAACAAATACGCACTGTGATTGGCTGTTATGTCACGTTACGTATGACTCGGCTTGTTTCAACGAATCGCATCGCGTCATATGTCTTGTCACTTCTTTCTTGGACCGCTGTGCTGGAGATGCCGATTTTAACATTATATCAGTACCAGGGGTGACCTTAGACCAAAAGTCATCATCATCATCATCATCAGCCCATACCATAGACCAAAAGTGCTGCCCAAAAAAAGATATTATACCTAGACTACATTAATAAGAAATAAGCACTCTAGAATAATCTTATTTCGCACAAGTTAATACGCCACGTGCTATAACCACAAGTTAATTACTTTATACCTACACTCGCGAGCAGGAGTAGCCAACCGTGGAAAAATCGCTGAGACATTACCGAGAACCTATCAGAATTCGTTTCACGAATGGTTGATGACGCCTGGCGGGCTCCAATCCCTTCACTATTAACATGTTAATAACATACCGGCACAACACTTTGCCATTGCTACGTTAGCAATATTATTATATTACAAACTTACCATTTATTTCGTTACTCGTTAAATATAAACTCTTAAAGCTGCTAAAAGCTTAATGATTATTACAAAAAACAATCGATGGTGCATTCCCAGTACAGGACGGGATGTCATTGTTTTCATAAATCATCTGCCAAACTATGAAAATATAAAACACCAAGCCGTTTCAAAAATAACCAGATTTACTTATTACTTCAAAAATGACAAAAAAAATACGCAAAAGAATTCTTCGATAATTACTTCACCTGATTTATAAATAATTTATTTTCGCGAAGCATATTTAGTGGTCAGGGCATCTATCTGCCTCTAGGACTATGGTCGCGGTTCGATCCAAATTGTGTGCGTGGTCGAATTGTCTGGGTGTTTTATTTATCTATGGTATGTATTTAAAACTACTTGTGTAAGTATATCAGTCTCTGATACCCATAGTACAGGGTATCCTAGTTTGGGCTAACTTATGTAAAAATGTTCCGAGATATTTTTTATTATTATTGTAAATTTTCAGGGCGGGTAGTCACGATAGAGTTTCCTTGACGAAGTGTAGATCAATGTAATACCTAATACCTACCTAGTTTCCACGCGAGCAAATTCTCAGGATTAAGGATAGCTACCGATTCATGTCAAACACGGTCTAGTGAACCAAAACATATCGAATACTCAGAATCTATCGACAGTCCTAGTTTCACATTTACAGATACCCAATGAACACAAACTACAGTAAAGTTGGCCTTTTCATAATACCGGGATGGGTATTAGGTAAATCGTACGTTTACACATTATTTTTTTATCGTGGTTAAATCCGTTATGGATACCTCACATATGAGACTCACACCCACTAAAACCTCACGGTAACGAAGGCCCCCGAATCGTCCAATAATCCTGAAATATAAAAAGTAGTGGGTCATGAATTTATGTTTTGTAGATTAGATTTGATTCAAAATCTGCAATTGTAATCTAGCGGAGTCTTGGATTTATTTTTGAGTGAGGAGTTTCTTTTGACGGTTCCTTACAAGTTCTGTTCATGATTCCGGATTTCGTATGAGGATTATTAAGAAGCAGATGCAGTCAAAAGACGATTCCAAATTTACATACCTAAGGAAAGTTTAATTTAGCTTTAATAATCAGCACGGTGTTAAAGATGTGGAATGACTGCCGACTTGTAAAATAATAGTTGTTAGGAACTGCAATTTAGAGTAGAAAATTGTGGCGTGCAAATAATTGTTTTAAATAATGAAGCCTTTCCCTATTTTACGAAGTATATGAAAAGAACAAATTGAAAAGTCAAACTCAATAATGCAAAACCGAACTCGACTAATTTTAAATGTTTTCACAATGAATGGTACAATATATTTTTGTCGTAACAGTGATATTTTAAGGATAAGTCCTTCAAAATTCTGACAAAAGATAATAACTTTTTGATTCACTTTGTTCTGGTTCTTCTGGTTGTTATAGCTCAAGAAACAAGATCAGAACTTTTGAATAATAATAAGTTACCAATTTTGTCATTTCCCTTCCCTGAAAATAAAGGGCGGTTGAAACAGCGGCTGGGTTACAATATTTAATCTTTATTTTATCATTTCCAGTAGGTCTTGTATAATATAATGTAAAAGGAACTTATTACGACTTTTACAGAGAAAACAGTGGAGTTGGAAAACGGTGATTCGTTTCGTGTCAATGTCAATACCGTGTCGATTTTTCTAAAAAAAAAAACAACCTTTCAAAGATAGTGGGAAACGAATGAGTCGCAACTACTTTTGAACTCGCTCTTTAGTGGGACTATTTTTTAATCACAAGACCGTAAAAAAATCCGTATGCAAAATCCGTTTTAAACCATTCCACCAACCGCGTCCTTTTATGTCTCCTTACATCGTTTAGTGTGACAAAACGAACAATCGTTTCGCTTAGTTTCCTAACCCATCAGAACCTATGACAATTGGGGAGCATATTTAAAGTGATTTCGATGAAGTTCGCCAAACTTTACATAACTTTAGCCATGTATGCTGGTTTATCATCTAACTACATACAATCACACATTTTACGTCCCAGACCATCACGTCAACCACTCGTCTAAAATATTAAGTTACCAATCCATCTTCTATGACAAATCTCTGACGGACGGATAACCTACTAATGGTTATTATTAGAAGACAGCCCTATTCGAGATTTCCGTTACAGAGAGATGCTGCTCGGTCATTCGTCGACATTCACGCATCGTCTCCCGCGGCCTGGTTCGACCCCGAACACTACACTGCGTTGGATCTGATCCATTGCTCAAATAAAATTAAATATATTTTGGCATTATGTACCTACTTAAAATGTAACGGAAATGAATGTTTGAAATCAGACAGCCGTAAGTACCATATAATATTTATTCGTAGTGAGTTTCTTTTGAATACAGTAGATTTAAATTGTAGACATACAATAGTACGGTCGGCCAAGAAAGTGATCTATCAGGTTTTGTTTTTGTGTTATTAAAACGGTGTGTTTCAATCTTTGGGTGGTGGACCAGGTTTTTGGTACAACACACTTTCACACGAACTAGTAATTTCACTATAAAGTATAGCTTTTAATAATAATAATTTATTGATTTTGCAATAATAGGGTATTGTTAAAAAAAGAGTTCTACAAATTAGATAAATTAAGTGCTACAGTCTAAGTCTAAAAGTCTTTTAAAGATTTAAGTGTTTTACTTAACGAAACCTATTGGGCTTGACAGAACCTTTGGAGACATGATGCGTCCTAGGTCACATTTTGCTTAACTGGTAGGATATATGTGAATAAAAATGTAAATAGCGTATCTATCGGCCTTTAACCAGATTGGAGAAAGAAATACATCTAAAATTGTTTATTTCGGAGACCAGCAAGGGAGGGAAGAAACAGTAGACAAATATAAACCTTTCGAAAGAATCGTAGAGTGTTAGAAATATTGGCCAAGAACACTACGACAGATTTCAAACTTTAAAGAGAGCTGACGTTTTTTTTTTGGGTTTAAAATTCTGTTTGAGAAAGTATCCTCTTTATACTTCATTTTTAATGGGTCCACAATAGACACTTCAACCTTCCCCTGTAGCAACATATTCGCCACGTTCCATTTTTATTGACCTTCATGTTATGTTTCCAGACTTAAATGGGTGAAGTTTTAATAGTTGCAAATGGCAACTTTGCACTTTATTGCAAAGTAGTCGCTGTGCGTTAAATGTCGCTTCGTAGAACCTTGCTTTAATAACCGTCCATTTACAACGCAAGGGTAAAGTCGGATAGAGTTCTGTCACACATCCTCAATTTTTTTAACATTTGCCAAATCGGACCGTGTGACCAGCTCTATGAGGTTAGAACAATAAGAAATCATACATTCGTTTCATGTCGATCATTCCTTTTCGGCAACGTCCACCAATCGCAGCTTGTGGTGCTGCGTGGTGATTGGTCTTACGTTCTTAAAACGAATGAATCGACACGAAACGAGTGATCGTTTTCTTAGTGTTTTAACTAACCTACTGACCCCCTAGCACAGGGCTCCAAGAAAAAAATGACAAGACATAAATAATGCTCTGCGATTTGTTGAAACACGCTGAGTCATACTAACTGTGATATACCAGCCAATGAGAGTGTGTATGTGTTTTATGTCGTGTCTCTCTTGCCCTTTTTATTGTAAAAAGCGTCAAGCACGGCTGTTATCAGCGCTGACTAGACGCGCGACTGTAAAACCATCCACCGTTTTAATGCGTATAAATAAATTCTCACAATATGTAAACATAATTTATTGTCAGGCTAAGAAGTGAACTTGAACATCAGATTTCCAATGTTTCTGTCCACCCAATTAAGGAAAATGGACATGAGTTTATGAATGTAAATTATTTTTTTCTTGAAAATACTTCTTTTTTCTTATAATTCAACATAATAATCAACGGTACGTTTTCATTACAGAAGCGCAACCAATGAAGGCTGGAGGTAGGCGTAGTACAACACGCGACTCCGCCAATTAGCATTAGGCTAAACGCTAGCTAACCATTACCCTGAAGTAAATCTAATATCCGATAGTTTAGGAGCGTTTTTTTTGCAAATTGATAACCTAACCGCCAGAAAATGTCTAGTGGTGCTTAACTAAGATAAACCTCTCGAACAAAACCAGTACAGAAAACCAGTGTCCTTGGATAGAGATGCTTAACTTCGCCAAATGTTTTCAACTTCCGAAGCCCACTAAGCTATTTATCTTTCAACTTCACAAATTTCCCTCCTCAAATTCCACTGCGATGTTTAGAACCATTGACGTACACTCCAGATTCCACGCTAATGTTGGAATGAAAGGAAATCTTAGCAAAGTTATGGTTAACAAGTTAATTAGAGCACAGCCATCCCCCGCTCGACAAGATACTCTCGTTTTCTGCAGCGACGTCGTTCGTTTTCTAGTATAATTACTAGTTTAAAAGTATCCCGGGGTTAATCTGAAAAACTAACGTCTATGTTGGGACGACAGGAGCGAATTTACATTGGCCCGGGAGCATTCTCTTAATTACAGTCGAGGCGAAGTTTCAGGGGCGCTACTCTCGCCTGTTATGTTCTACGAGTTTTAAACTCAGGTTTCAGAGACGTTCATTATTTTTGCGAAAGTGAGTGCTTGTTATTTTAGCATTCATCATCGCTGTGTAATCAGACATTACATTCAACTATAATTGAACACACACATTGTTTATGGGATGCTCGGTAATATAAAATAAAATCACGAGTACCTTTTTCGCAGTTACTTGTTTAGTTTGCTAAAGCTAGAAGGTAAATATTTGTAATAGGATTTCTGTCGTCTCGTTCTCTCTTATCCTTCTCGACAGAGATGGTTGCAGCTGCAAAGTTTATGCGATTATAATCCTTTGAGAGTCACGGCCATGCTGTTCCCCACCCCAGCGCCCGTGAACACCCTCTGTGCCCCTTCTTCTATTAAACTTCGGTAGATTATCATTAATTCGCAGTGTACCTGCGACTGTACGAGAATTTGCTTGCAAAACTCGTGGTTGCACGGATTGTTCAATCTGGTCGATGTTGCGCAATTGACGTCATCTTCAATAGCATCAATATTTTGCAAAAATACTTGTGTGTTTGTATATGTTATAATATAAACATACATAGCCACAGAAATTATGAACTCTTTATCCGTTTAAAGATTTTTAAAATCAGTGGCCTTATAGGTATGGTGGATGAACCTATTGTCCTAGTGCGCTCCAAAAACGGTATATATGTATATCCTGAATCCTGCTTTATCGATTTCGACGGATGCATAGACCTCAACTGCTTAGCGGAAATGGAAATGCGCACATCATTCTGATTCAAAATCTCTATCTTAATAGGATTAAATATAAAATATAAAGTGTCATCAAACCGTGAAAGATGTTCATTCTAAAGATCAGGTTAAGCATATTAAACGCTTAATGATACGACTCGATTAATCTTCATGGCAATTATCTTCAAGGGTGATCAAAGTGGTTACATCTTAACCATGGTCTATCCGCCATCTCCATCGTATAGCAAATCGTGTGTGTTATACTATATAACTATGTGTATGCTAAATGCTTTACATACCTACAAGTTCTTCACTAATACCCAACATTTTTTAAATACTGAGAACTGTACTTGGTAAAATATGTATATGCACACAAAATTTCATAAAGGAACATATATTAGGCAACGTCCATTGCTTCTGGTTTGGCACATAATTTCTACAAAGAGACCATTGAAGAACTGTAAGAAATTCAATGACATTGTGCTTTTGCTCTGAAAAAAAATACGAAAACACATCTTATACATTATATACATATATTGACGGTCCATACGGTGGAATTTCTCGGTTTTAGCGGGTATTTTAAGCAGGATTTTAGAAATAAATCTGTTTTGCATTTCGGCAGCTGAAATATTATCAAACAAGCATTTTGGTTTCAAACTCCCACACGTTGTAAGTGTTGTCCTGAAACAACAAAGCGGGGGTTGGCCTAAGAGATTTGGGGTAAATCATTCAATAAGGAAGAAAAATGGATTTACATAAGAACCGGCGAAAATATGTACATACTTTCTCTACAATAATAACGTCCAATCCAAGGGTATTTCAGATACGGACATACCTTCATACATACATTCCATAACAAGAACAAACATCAGTGGTTGTCATATTACATGTACTTTGAATCTTTTTAGCTTCGAGGTAAGGGCGTCAAAACCTTATGCAGAGTTTGACTTGGAATGGGCCCTTCTTCTTTTTGACAAAATCTTTCAGGTCAACCCTTAGAATTTTTACGTTCCAACGTATCGCGCGCCTTTTAAAACAGTTGCACAATAACGAAAGCCATCAAAACGCATCTAAGACAAAAAAGACTATAAATCAGGTCAGGGTATTTTTAAACTGTTCCAGTTTTCGCTCACCTTGAATTTTCCTGCAGAACAGAGTTCAGAACAAACAGTTGTAAGTCTTGCTACAAGTTATTTAGTTTTCATAATTGAATTGGACGGATGAAAAAGGTCCTAAAGACTCCCCTGTTCGCTGGTCTTATGTAGATTTGGATGCTTTCACTTTTCAAGATGAAACAAAGGATTTTCTTTTGCAGTTCCCGAGTACTGTTGACGTTTTATCTTGAAAGACTTTCTTGAAATTGTTAGAGTTCGTAATTGAAATACGAAAAGTGTTTACTCTGTTTAATTTAATAAAAGTTATGTAATAACTTAACTATTCTTTCGGTGTGTATGTACTTGCAGTGTGATTAGAATAAGGTATATAAAATATGTAATCTAGAATAAGGTATGTTCACAATACCTAACAAAACCTAACCTAACCCCCATCGCGTTTTTACAATAGGACAACCAGGAGAACGGCAAAACGTCATCCATACCAGCTGGATTTGCCATTTACGCGAACCAAACGGTTTGCGTCCACTTTCATAGTGCGAACCGCCAGGATGTGGAACGACTTGCCGGAGTCTGAAGGTCTTCAAGTCGTGGGTGAATAGGTACCTACTGAACAAATGTGCTCCATCGTAGACCACATCGCTGCTTAACGTCGGGCAGGATGGTGGTCAAACGCAAAATCACAAAACGTCCTTGGTCCAGTTGGTCGGTCCTTGACTTGTACCCGGAAGGTCGCGGGTTCGAGTCCGGTTACTGGACGTGTACCAATGGGACTATTTTTCATAGCCTATGTACGAAACGCAACGCTTGCACGGTTAAGGACAACGTCGTAATGAAACCCGCACACCACAAGTTGCGAACACTATGACGACGATGGGTTCACCCCCTGTCACGTTGGGTTAAATACGCTTGGTGAACTGTGGACATTTGCTTTAGCAAATGCCTCTGCCTACCCAGCTTTGGGATTACAAATTTTGGCGCTTGAGGTGCACAAATTGGGGTGACTTATGAATAAAGTTTTTTTTCATGAGACTATCGACACTCATTGCGCGCATCAAAAACCTGAACTGCCGTAAAAATAGACATCAGACCTCATAACACTCTAATCATAATCAAATCTACGATATTTCCTCAATATCAATCCAGAAGCGGCAGTTAATGTAATATTAAATCGTCCGGTCTCCTGCACTATAGCCATCTCAAAATTGGAAATTACTGTATCAAAATGCAATCAGTGATGCGTACAGTTTCACTGAAGGCTCCATGTCCATTCTTATTCAATTACGAAGCACTTCTGATCCATGTTGGTACCCAATTTTCCAACTAAAGAAATCATCGGCTTATAAACTTTTCATTCATTTTTATATTTACACGTCTCCTAATTGTAATATCACGGATTCGAAGATCACTTTAAATTGGTAACGTACTGAATTTTCGTCCAGGTTTTTTTATTTCCTTTCCTCATACCCATACATGATACTCCAATAAATCCGGGAACCTTTTCTACGATATTTGAGCATGAAAAGATCAAATAGCGGTGAAATCCTTCCCGGGAGGTTGCTGCTATATTGATTGATACGCCAATTGCTCCGCTCATCTTGAATAGTAGAATATTGTGGTAATGCTATTACTTACAATGGATCGGCTTGTGAATAAATTTCAGGGCACAGTAAATTTGTACCGGAGACGTTTCATGGGCGGGAATTTTCGTAATGTAAAAGAGTGGTGAAATGGTGAGAGACTCTAATAAGTAAGTACAAACTATTTACTTTTTCTTCCGTTCTTTTATTTCGAGTTACGTAGTTACTATGTTATATAGAGATAATGCAGCTTTCTAATGGTGTAAGAATTCAAATGGTAAATTATAATAATTAAGTAAATTTACCAATATTTCCTCTTTTTTCCCTGATCAGGGACGTAAAAATAAATAATTATACCATCATGTATTTCTTAGAAGATTATCTAAAAGATATACAAAAAGGAGATTTGAGTGATGTGCTGGCACGTAAACACTTTTGCTATTTGTCCCTTGAAACTGGGATCGAAGCAGACCTAAGGGAGAGATATTATGGGTTCAAAGGCATGTCTCTATGGACACCCATGAATCCGTTGGTTTCATCCCGTTTTCTGGCATTGGCTGAAAATCAGCGTCGCGGGTAAGCCCCGACAATATGCTGTGCTATTTTGATGCTGCTTTATGCCCAATCAAGTTTTATTTTTGTTTGTTGTGGAGTTCAAATAAGCATTATTTCTTTCTTTCCAATAGATATTATAGACATGACTTTATGTATTTATATTAGAGAAACAAGTATTTCAGTTTAGATATAACTGTTTCGTTACATTGTCTACTTTTGCCAACTTCGGTGGAATCATGGTAGTAGTTGGAATATAGCACGTTATTGTAAGTTGGAAGTTAGTGTTTCTTGAATACAAACTAACAAGTAAGTCTGAACAAGAACGTAGAACACCTTGTAGTTGAAGACTTAACTAAAGCTAAGAGCCTGAGGGTGTTTAGTAAGAATTTTATAGTTTAACATTTAATTTCAAGAATAATATTTTTCCATTGCAAAAAATGCTGGTTCTGGTTCTATATTCTCTCGACATCTGCCACAGCGTAACGCAAGTTTTTGGCAGTTTGATCAAATCAAGTCAAGTAAGTCTTCCCGAACATCGGGAAAGCTACTGGAACTGTAGTCGTGAACAAATGGCAAGCTGATAAGAGGCCAGCACAATATTTTCTCTGTGTTTTCAGAAGAATATATGATCATCATATCATCAAACGGAGTGTAGGACGCCCTCAGGCAAGGTGGACTGATGATATACACAAGATGGCTGGCAGGCAAGCTGCATGCCAGAAACCGAAAACAGATCACAGTGGCGTGCAATTGGAGAGGCCTATGTCCAGCAGTGGACAAGTATGGGCTGATGATGATGATATGATCATCTACATGGAAAATACCAAACCGTTTTGGAATCGTTATCAAGATCAGGCCGGTCTTCATGCACAACTCCAGAGCTTCGTCCTATACGCTGAAATGCAAATTAGTAGGAGAGGTGGTACGGTATGGCTACGGGTGGCGCTGGGCTTGGACACCTCCGGTTGTAGGTTGCCAGATCTCCCATATTATAACAGTGAGATCATATGGAAGGTCACCTGTAGGCCTCCTACAGTATATAATGTGGTGGTTTCACTGTCAAAATGAAATGATGAAGAAGGGAATGGGCTGACCATCTCCCTTTCTCCCCCAGACCCGAGATTTAATTAGTTATCAATTAAAAGCTACCTTTGCCTAACTCTAATTATTATAAAGTACGAGAATCGCATTGTTTGCACATTTTTTTATGGCTGCGTAATATTTCATTTCATTTTACATATTTGTTAAAAACATTTTAGATAAAGTTTACAGTTGAAGTGTCACGTTTTCTAATAAGTTTGAAACTACTTACCTAAAAGTAGAATGTTGTTAAAATTCTAATTGCGAAGCCATGTTTGGCTAATTAGTTATATGCCTAGACTTTGCCTTATTGTTTCTAAACTTCCAGTTTTTAGCTATTATTGCCTTCGGCGTGGAGGACTTGAACATGATATTCCTACAACTCCATTTTTTAAACATTGGACAGCGCTTACGTATAACTTTTTATTTAGAGCTGAGTTTAAAACTAAATTCAGGCAGGATGGTGGTCAAACGCTTGTTCATAGCGATTAAAAAAAAAAAAAAAAATTTCATACAAAAATAGAAAAGCAGGGGTTCATACCGAAATTCGGTATAACATAAAATTATCTGTTATTCCAATTAATAATAACATTAGTGGACGACGCGCGATTACATTCGCGCAGTTTCAATATTCGTTTTATTAAAAAAATATTATTAATAATTAAAGTTTTAGAAACATGACTCCAAATTTAACATTATTCTCAAATAATTATAAGCTTCTATTCCTCTGCCCCCCCCCCCCTTACCCTCTAAGGGGATTCCTTTCTTATCTCACGTAAACATCACAAAAGGAACCACTGTTCAAAATTTCAGCTTTCTGGGGTCAAGGGCTGGGCGGTGATGAGTCAGTGATTAATGATTCAGTCATTACTTTGAGATTATATTATTGTAAAATTTTCACACAGAATACACTGAATGGAGGCAAATATCCATCGAAACTACTTAACAATAAAGTAGGTACAACAAAAGTACAAATTATTTACAGTAATTTGTTGTAGTAGGTAGAGCATTAACACTTTTAGGGCCACTTAATCGTTCACAATAATAGTTGTCTTTTTATATAATCAACACGCATGATGTGTCCGCGGACGTATTAATGGGTTTCTTAAATAGTTTTTCTAACAAGATAGTTATTTTTTATTGAGAATTTCAAACTATTAACTAATACTAACTAATTACAAAAGTAATTTAATTACTCAAATTCTCAAATGTTTAAAAAATATTTCATAATCCTCATCATCAGCCACATTTCGTTCATTGCTGGGCAAGGGCCTCCAAGATAATTTGGGGGAAATGCCAATAATCGCCACGCTTGGCGATCGCAGTGGTGTAATTGTGGTTTAATTCACAGAGAGCGCTGCTGTCCGTCCTCTGGGGAGAGTTCCGTCGGTCGCCTCGTAGCAACCGCTACGACGGGAAAAGTTGGGCTGGGGTGAAGACGTATTCTATAACGCCGTCACCACACGGCACATAAAAATAGACTTGCGTACTTACTAAGCGTACTGCAGTAAAACTCCTAAGCGCTTAAACCGAATACCACTTTATATGACGGTATTTTAATACAAACAACAAATGCCCCAAGTACCTAATTACAAAACCATTACCTACCTAGTAAGTAGGAACAGAAACGCAACCCTCATCCAGGCTCACATTCCCTAACCATTAGTCCAACTCGATCGTTCGTAAAATGAATCGATCGTACGTACATAACATAAATACTTTATGACGCTTAAGTCCAACAAACATTTCCGGGTCCGGCTGATCGTCTAAACATCGATTAGCCGACATGCAGTAGAGGGCGGGCGGGCGGCGCGGCGTTGGGCGGGACCATGGTACGTATACAACTGAAGAACATTTTTCCTCCTTTTTAATACAGGACTGTATTGCGATTTCGTTATGGTCATGGATATGGTCGCTTCAGAGTTCTTCATTGGAAAGAACGAAAACCATAGTCATATTTGAACCAGCCAGAGATACAAATCAATTCATATGAAAATTAATAAAGTATTTATAGTTGATGAACGACGCCAGTATAAATAGACTCATGCTTTATATTCTCATGCTAATATCCAAGACGTGTGAGGGCAGTCTTTGTTAATGAAAGCATTTTTTTTCACTACAATGAATTAAAAAAAAAATTAAAAATAAACTTGTACTAGTACTTATTCTTTTTTGGCGACTTCTCAATGAACACGATAGAACTACAACGTTAACAGACTGTCAAGATATTCTTAAAGCCAATGACGTAGTCACATAATGTTGACATGTAAAATAAGAACCGTTCTATTTCGATAAAATCCTTTTTTTATTTCTCCCATAAAAAAGAAACATTTTCTATAAATCAGCAGTCGAAGCACCCTTATTGATGTGGACCGGGTTTTTTTTTCAATGTAATATTTTATTGACCTTTAGATATTCTCGTAAACTTCAATTTATTACCGTGTATCCTGTTGAGATTATGTCCATCTAGCGACATTTCAACTACGTTATTGATCGATAAAAGTCCTACAAGTTCTATGTATTAAACAAAGTACGGTTTACTGTGGAATATAACTATTGATTAGCAATTCAATACGTAAATCCATTTGATTTGTTGAGAAACATGAACAACTAGTAAAATATCCACCATGATGGTTAATTGGGAAGGCCACGGAGGGAGAGGACAGTCGAAAGGGACAAATTGCTAGTCCAGCCACATAGGAAGAGAATTGTCAGTATTGCGATATACTGCACTCTTCATCATGGGCGTCGGAGCAGAGCTTTGCAGCATCTAATACGGTCCTGAAAAGGGACGCAACACGGAGTGACATCAGCTGCCTTGGCACCGATTTTGCATGTGCTCGAGAGGGACGTGAACATTTCGAAGAACAAATCCAGGTATTGCTACCTTATAAGATAACTGTGACTTTCATTACGTTATGTGTGTATTAAATTTAATTACATAGCTCTGGCTTAATCTTAAAAAGTATAAAATATGGATTAAAAAAAATACTTAGATACTACTTAGGTACAGTCGGCCAAAAAATTGGCCTATCAGTGTTGATGACACTAATACAATAAGTTAGAGTTGTTATATTGTACAGTAAAAATTTTACCCTAATGTCTAATGACTCGCATACGAATTTCAACCTTAGGGTGGTAGACCATCAAAGAAAGAGAGCACTTTCCTTTCAATATGTTTCCCAAAAACGACTCAGACATGCCAAATAGCACAGGGTTTCTCATCCGAGGGCTGGATTCAACGGCGGACGTAAAGTGCCCCTCGCACAATTAAGTACTAAAAGCCTTTTCCACTGTTGGGACGAGGTCCTCCTCCCCCCTAACGGAAAATATCCTCGGGAATACTTTTCTGTGTACTTTTTTCTATCATTTTACAGAATAAGGACAAGAGTTGGAACTAACTTACATATTTTGTATATTTTATCGATTCCATCCATGTGGGTTGTTTTTAGACTAAACATTATAATCTTCTAACAATAGTAATGAATAATTTATTTATTTATTTATCACGTAATACAAAAAAGAAATGTCCTTACAGCTATGTGTCAATGCGACATTTTCTGTTATAGTAAGTTTGTTACATAATGTTTACAAAATTGGTGAAACACAATAAAAAATTAATAACAATCAAATTAGAATTTAGAATTTAAAATAACAAAAACAAGAATGGTACATAATAAAAATACGTAATATTTTTATATATACACTTATTTTATATATATATTTTTATATACACTATGTAGCACCTACAAGTATGTTTGGTCGTATAACATTAAATATCTTGATAAACGAAAAATTTAAATAAAAAGTTTATTCGTGATTGTAAAGAAGAAAGAAGGAAAGGATTTGTTATTTTTTTTTCACTTCATCTTCTTCATCACTTTTAAAGCCAGTACTGAAGTACAATCTAGTACTGGGCAAAAATACATTTTATCACCAAGTCTGATCATGAAACCTCTATTTACTAAAGTTACACACTGCGTAACTTACACTGTGTTTCGTCTTTTGCATACGTTACTATCCGTTTCTTTTCCGTTTTTAACTTCTTATCAAAATCGCTTTAAAACATTCTAAAATTAAACTTATCTAAAAGTTAGCCCTCTATTACCCTAACTTCACCTGTGCCCTCAGGTAATCCAAAAGGTAATTACTTGAACGAAACTGATTAAACTTTAGTTTTAACCCTGCAAGTCGTCCTCCGCAATAGCCTTGGGTATATTCGCCCTTGCTCCTAAGAGCAATTTGCGTCGTTCGCAGGGTCTCCTGCAAGTTACGTCAATGACAGAAGAAAAGTTAAGTGTAGCGGATGTGACGTAGTTATCGAGTCCCTAAGCTTGCGATCGGCAGGTTCTGAGTTTAGATGCAGTAATATGCAGTAAGGTACCCATGAGTGGCCCGTTGGTGTAGTAGCCAGCATGTCTGCCTCTATTCCGTAGGGTTCGATTACTACGATTTTTTTAAAAGAACATGTTTTTAGGTAAGTATATTTCGTTGTCTGAATTCCATAACACAGTGCTTTGATAAAAAAAATTTTTTCGTACTCCATACAAGGAGATGATGAAGGGAGATGACATTTTGTATGGAGATGATCATTTTTTTTCTGTTCCCCGCATTTTCACCATGGTAAAAGTTATTTAGTTTCTAATTTTATTAAAAATTTTACTAAAATTGCTCGGGGTCTTTTTACACTCAGTATAAAGACAATGTGAAAGTTTTACATACATATAGTATTTATATTTATTCGTAAATAAATATGATATGAACAAGCGTTTGACCACCATTTTGCCTGACGTTAAGCAAAGCTCAATTGTAGATCACAACGCATCTACAATTGAGCACACTTGTTCATTAGATCCTTATTACATCAATCTCTTATGACTTGAATACCTCCAGACTATACTATTGATGAAATTTACATTGGGTCAGAAACTTATGCTTTATGAATGGAGTGAAATAATATTGATAAATAAACCGAAGACGTAATCGTTGATCTGCCAAGCAAAACCCTTTCAATGTCTCACAAAAAATATATTTTTTTTACGTGATAAGTCCTTATCTGAATACAAAATATAGGTACGAACTGAGTTACTAAGGTAATAAATAAGGTAGCGAGAGAGCAAACTTGAATACCTTCTGAACAAGTGTGCTCCATCGTAGACCACATCGCTGCTTAACATCAGGCAGGATGGTGATCAAACGCTTGTTCATAGTGATAAAAAAATAATTCAAAACATCTACAAAACAGATTATGGTAGGATGGTGGTCAAACGCTTGTTCATAGTGATTTAAAAAACTGCGTGTTAAAGAACCCCGAACCGTGGTCTTAGAAACGTTGTAGAGCTGGTCAATATGAAAAAGTTTTACTAAGTAAAAAATATTTTTAATGGGGAATTTTCTTTGACGTTTTTCTGACAGATTCGAGCGGAGAACTGTCATTACTGTCAAACTTTGTTTGGAAAGTGCATCAATCCAAAAAAAAACCAATTTCGTATTAAATAAAAAAATAATAATTTGCTTATTAAGCAAGTGCCTCTCCCTACCCCGCTTTGGGATTAAAAGGCGTGAAGGTATTTATTTATTTTTTTTATAAAAAAATAATTTCCCCGCATTGGCGCCATAGTAAAAGTTGTTTTATTATATTTATATAGACGAGCCCAACAACGTTTCTAAGACCATAGCTCGGGGTCCTTTTACACGCACTAAGCACTCAAACAGCGGGTGTCTTGGTGATAAACTTTTTTATTACGATGGTACTCGTAGAAATTTTGACCGGAGAGCAGCGGCTGCGTAAAAATTGAATAATAAAGTAAGTATTTAAGTCCTACCAAAGAGCGATTGCTTTGCATCATCATCATCATCATCATCGTCAGTCACATGGCGTCCAGTGCAGGACGACAGCCTCCACCAATGTTTCCATGTTTGCATATCAATAAAATAATTTAACAATCATGCAACTATTATTTTTATATTTTGGTTGGTAATAGGTATATTTATAGGTTATTAATAGTCATAAACCTTCCTACCATCATAACTCTATGCCTTTTTTTATCGTGGGGAAATCCGTTATGGATACCCCACCGCTAACTGGGACAGCGGCGGGGTTATGTGGGACTCGCACCCACTAAAACCCCACGGTGACCACTCCCGCGTTATTGCCGGGGCCCCCGGAACAGCCTGAGCCACTACGTCCAAATCATAACTCTGTGCCTAAAATCTCAACACATACATACGGACATAAAATTTACGCTCTGAAATCTACACAAAAATGTTAACACTAAGTTGCAAAATTGCCACATCAATATAACGTCGACTGTACACACGTAAACAAACTTCTGAACAAACCCGATTCGGACGATAAAGGTCCGTTTCCGCTGTACAATGATTTCGGTCGGAAAGCTCCCGTTTCAAAGTGTGTGACAGAAGGTAGGTGTATGTAATTTTTCATGCGTGCAGCGCGGGAGTGCTGTGCGGGCGAGGGGGTGGCGAGGTAGGTCTCGCGGGGTGGGGGAGGGGCGGCGGGCGCCGCGGTCGCGTCAAGGTCACCAGTGACGTCACAGACCATTGACCCCCACACACATCTGACAAATGTTTGTGACTTCTTTCGATTCACTGAAGCGATCGTTTGTTTAACTCGCTTACCCATTTAATATGAGCGGCGAGGCGATTTGTTACACGTATTTTTTTTTTACTGAGATTTGAAGTATCTGTTGTCGTGACTTTGGAGAATTTGCGCTCATTCATGCAGATGTTTCAGAGTTTGTGTTGACAGGTATATAGCTATATGCAAAATAGAGGACCGTAATAGCACTGGTGTGTATTTGAAAATACTATTTGAACTTTTTTTTTAATTGTTTAAATCATGGGGAGCAAGGCAATTTAAGGACTGGACCTCAGATAAGCCAGAGAAGTCAGTAAAAATATACTGTATTCTGAAACTCTCTTCAAGCACTCTGCTCAAGTAACGTCTGTCTCGCTACATTCATGTTTGTGTATAATTTTAAAGAAAATAGAACTGACTTCAAACATCATTACTCGACCACTCATACAATTTCCATTTACCGGGTTTGTGATCATCAACCTCTAACTCATCATCTTTGATCATGGGTCAAAGGTGAACCCATGATCAAATGAAAAAAATGAAATATCTTCTTTCCAATAGTAAAAAGAATCATCAAAATCGGTTCATACACGACGAAGTTTTTGGCAAAGAAACATAAAAAATCACATACTGCGTGTAAAAGCACCCCGAACAATGGTCTTAGAAACTTTGTTGGGTTCGCCAATATGAACAACTTTTACTATGAACAACTTTAAAAAAATGTTTTATCTCGATACAAGATATAAAATAGTTTGCCTCGGGAGATGACATTTTGTATGGGGATTTAATATTTTTTTTTTTTTTCAATTGGGAATTTTCTTTGACGTTTTTCTGACAGATTTTCGGGTGGAGAACTGTCACTACTGTCAAACTTTGTTTGGAAATTCCCCATTCCCCACATTTTAATATTGACGTGCCCAACAACGTTTCTAAGACCATTGCTCGGGGTCTTTTTACACTCTTTTCACGGTCGAATTGACATATACTCCTTTTTTGAAGTCGCTTAAATAGAGACAACCTGTACTCAAGTGACAAAGTATTGAATATTGTTTCAGAATACATGTCTACACGAATTTCGGTCTGAATCTGAGTCTAAGTCTGAAGATTAGACTGTGAAATTCGTTTATGTCAGTTAACTACACACATCAAAAGTGTCTAGGGATCAAGTGCATTTTAGAAGATTGCAATCAAGAATATTTTCCAAAAACTGAATTTAAAATGTGGTGATAAGTCATAGATACAGGCATGGGGAATTAGGTAGGGGAGACCAATCCAGAAGATTTGATTTGATTTAAATAAAATAGATTTTTTTAGAGCTAAAAATGTTCTTGATCCCTAGACACTTTTGTTGTGTGTACATTCATTTGTTATAAAACCACCATCTCCAGATGTTTTTGTAAGATTTTCGCCGTAATATCTCGATGGAATTAATATTCTCGAATACACGTCCCAGCCAGAGGGTCTGCCATTCGTCTTGCGGCAGCGTGGCGGTGGCAAAATAATATAATATAATACCTACGTATAATACTTAATTAAAGTAGATGTAACGCGAGGTTTTACTCACGTTTTTATGTCGTGGTATTTTCGGGATAAATAAAAAAAGACTTTATCAAGATTTTTTTTAATTGAGTCCGGTAGTTTCGGAGCCTATTCGATGTAAAAAACAGACAACGAAATATTATGTGACTGATGATGATAGGTCTGGAAAATGTTTGGAAATTCTTAGGGAAAAGGTTCACTCTCTCTCAAAGGTTGGTTGGAGTGCTAAATTTGAATTCACAATCGAAACGCAAAAAAATTGGTTTTGATAACGATTTTTTTTATTAAGTACTTATTTTCTTACTTCGTGTAGTTATAACTCAATATTGTTCACCGGGTATATAGGCGCAAATATTATAATCAAAAACAAGCTCGAGCTTACCTTTGTTATTTTAATCGACGTTTTAACGCAGTTGCTTGCGTCGTACGAGTGGATTCAAAATATGAAAACAAGAATTAAAGACATCGGTCCAGCCGTTCACGAGTGCAAACCGTGACGAAGGGAAATATGGATTAATTTTCATATGAAGATCCTCCTGAAGTCTAACTACTGCTTCTAATTTATTGAGTTACATTGTAGAACTGTGATTAGGTTATTCGACTAGCAATCGCAAAGTTTTGATGCGGTCTCCGTCTTAGATAGTAGTTATTTACTACGCCTCTGATTGCCTCTTTGGGACTTCCCAACTTTACCCTACATGGTTCACGTTTTATAGAATTTACAATGGGGAATTTTGAAGGCCTTTGTTTTTCCTAGTTATGAAAGATAGCGCTAGCTGCGTTAAGGGGTATTATTGTCAACGAAATGACTGACGTCAAACAGTCAGTATTGAATTGTTTACCGGATTGTACAAAAGTTTCTGGAATTTGAATACCTTAGCCAAATAATAAAAAACGTACTAAAATATAACTGACAGAAGACCCTGGATACTTACTAGCGACATCTTTATATTCATATTATTTAAGCTACACCATTTACTGTGAAATACTTAAAATACTACGTATACTTGCAATACTTGTAGCTTGGAAAATAAATTATTATTATTAATCTTAACAATTTTGTAAGGCACGAATTTCAGAGGTCGGTATTTTGTTAGAGGCTTGTGCCAATATTATTATTATCGGTATTTACTTAGCGTTCACGACTTCCTTAGTGTCGGTTCTAGAGATACTCACGGGCCTAGGCCAAACGAGCATCTTATTGGGATACGGCAGTGGCGTGCACTGGCTTTTACGACAAGGTAGGCAGTAATCCCCAAGGATTGACACCTATGTATAGGCTACTTGTCTTTACGAAATATATGTTGTTAGACTATGTCGTGAGCACAACAAAACAATAACTCTATTATTAGGTCGGGAAGCCAAAATAAGGTAGGCAGTGTCTTTTTACCTATAATAATATGGTGTGCACGCCACTGGGATAAGGTGGGTGTGTTTTTATCTGTTTGAAGTAACTTTCGAGCTTATTATTATCTAGATAAGAAATTTTTAGTATTTTGAAATTTCCCATGTTTGCTCGAAGAACTATCTATTGTAATATTCTAATACATATTAATAATTTTTCATCATCAGCCCATACCTGTCCACTGCTGGACATAGGCCTCTCCAATTGCACGCCACTGTGATCTGTTTTCGGCTTCTCGCATCCAGCTTCTGCCCTTATGCCCAATACACATTAATACTTTTTAAATGACTTCAAAAAAGAAATCTTTCTCAACTCGCCCGCATATTATTATATGCTTTTTTAATGTTTGTCCGCGGACAACTCTGTCGATTATGTACCGATTTTTAGGACTTCATTTTTGGTGGAAGAAGATATTTCCGTGGTGGTAGATGAGGAAATCAGAAACATAAACCCTATCCCCCTTACCAATAAACGTGTTGTCACACTTATACAACTGTTATTACAGGTCTACCTGAACTGGTTATTCCGTATTTGACATACAACTGACAAGTTAAGTTGAGCTTTGTGTATCTTCGAAATAGCAATTCCGCCATTATTAGTAAGGCCCTATAAATCGAAGGGAACTTTAAAAAAATGTATGAGAGGATGGCTAGTCGGTTACTCTTTTCTCAAATCTATAAGGAGCTTAAAAATACCATGCTAATCTGGGATCTAACATAGAATGCATCAGATGCCTCTCGTCCTGGCCTTTCGTACGAGATCTGCAGGTTTAGGCTTATTCAGGCTATGGGCTAGCAACTTGTAACTAAACGACTATGTAATAACTTAGTTTGAAATAAAGTGTTCAATAATTCATTCAGGAGCGTCTGTAGTCCAGTTGGTCGGATCCTTGACTTGTAACCGGGAGGTCACGGGTTCGAGTCCGGCTACTGGGCGTGTACCAATGGGACTCTTTTTCAGAGCCTATGTACGCAACGCAACGCTCGTTCGGTGAAGGACAACATCGTGATGAAACCCGCACACCACAAGGTGTGTGAACCCTATAACGGCGATGGGCTCACCCCCTGTCACGTTGGGTTAAAAACGCGCGGGTGAACCGTGGGCATTTGCTTAAGCAAGTGCCTCTGCCTACCCCGCTTTGGGATTAAAAGGCGTGAAGTGTATTTTTTTTTTAATTCATTCATAAAGGACCGTATTGACATTATTAACTCCCTAATGTGGCCGCAATGGGCCTTTTGATGCTGCCTTTTGATGCTAAAGGTTCTGCCCACTCCCTTTTATAAGGTCGTGGGTGTATATATGAGCTTAAAACACATCTTTATCACTCTATAATACTTGGGATAGTGTTGAATCAATTTTAAATGCAAATAAGCTTTACATTAGACAATAGAACCAAATTGTCACGACGATGTTAACTCATGTCCATGGCAGCATGCTCATCGCCATCGCGTTGATTTCCATTCTGCTCACGTTTTTATATCGACGACTATATAATTCCATTGCGATTGCCATTGTGAATAAAATATGCTAATCACTTGGGTGGTGTTATTTGATTCGAAGCGAGCTATCGATTATTGAAAAGTTGGATATTTTGTACTTCTTCGTAATTGTATTTTTAGATTTTATTACTTTTAATTACCATTCCATTATAATTCCGATTCGGAGGTCCGGGCCAATTTTAGTGAAACACCTTTGTAAAAATATTCATGTGGTGACGGCGAATAGAATACATACATGTGTCACCACCCCAGCCCAAATTTTCCTGTCTTGGGTGTCGTAAGAGTTGGCGACTGAGGGAACTCTCCAGAGGACGGGCAGCAGTGCTCTCTGTGAGTTAAACCACAACACCACTACGATCGCCAACCAGCCTGCCAGGCGTGGCGATTATTGGAATTTCCTCCCAAATTATTTCCATGATCAATTAGGAATCATTGGGGGAGGCCCTCGTCCAACAGTAGACAATGACAATGACAGTACAAAAACCTTTGAATTCGACAGTTACATTTCGAAAGTTAAACTAATTCAGAACTATATTTAAATAGAATTGTTTCCTGTTTACTTAGATAGATACATACACACACAAAAAGTTTAATTTAGTAAACAATTAGGTAAACATAAAATCGCTCAGAAAAAAATGTGCCCATGAAAAAATGACTTCAAACAAAATTAATTAGAGCCGAAAATAATTTATTTTAACTTTTATAATATTGTACATTTCGCTTGTATAATTATTGCGTTCCTTTGTGGAATTTATTGCTACATTTTTATTTTTTCAGAATATCGCGCCGGGTTCTGTGAAATTAATTGCTTTGTTTAACATTTCCACAGGGCGAAAGCAATTATACAGCTATTTATTTCTATTCGATCCAATTCTTAATCGGTGTTCAAGTACAAATTCATGTTCAAATTAAATTTTTATTAATCAGCCACTTATAAATGAGCGTGTGTGGTCCAGTGGTAGGATACTTGAATTGTGAGGTCGCGGGTTCGAGACCTGGTATACTGCACGTTTACCATTGGGATTATTTTTAATTTACACAACGCAACGCTTATACGGTGAAAGAAAACATCGTCATGAAACGTTTCCTACATTGGCGATGGACCACCCCTTGTCACGTTGAGGGAAAATACGCTTGGAAAACCGTGGGCCTTTGATTAGCGAGACTTTTTTCATTTCGAGGCATAGACATCTTCTGTAATGCACTTAGTACGTCTACAGAAACTGTAGACTTCGGCTTAAAAGGAAACTTCCAACTCACTCTCAACATCTATATTATTTGAATAAAACACAAGTACTTACCACGCACTAACGTATGTGTCTCTATCATCTCGCATCGGTGAGAGCGAGAGAACTAGATTTCGCGCGGAATTTAGTGAAGGTACCCAAGTACATGACGACGAGTATATACTATGGGAAGGTCTTTGGTTCCACGAAGAACTACTATGGGAAATCCACAATATTTATTGGGATGGCTTGAAAACAAGTTTGTATAAAATACTGAAATAATAATGATCAAATGAATGCACGTCCTGTACGACTGATGATGAATCGCGACTTGCTTGATGAAACACAGTTTATCTTGTTTGCACGCTAAGAAAGTGACATCATACTACGTCTCGTATTATAAAATCTTTCCTGCCAATGTTACACGTTCCGTTCCACTTTATTTTTTACACTTTCTTGCCCTGATTCAATAAAGCTTATCTTGAGAAAAAGTTAACCTTTTCTTTTTCGAGCCCAAAACTTTGGAGACGTGAAGTCACATGTTGTAACAATTGACTGAGTCAATGCTGGGATGGATTGTCGCTGAACAATCACATAACACTTCAAATTTTCGATTACAATAAATACATAATGTTCCGAGATAGTAATATTCCACACCCAAACTAGGAGACTATGTGGGTGCTAAATACTGATTTGCTACTTTTAAAACATACGAAGATAACTAAAGCATTAAGTCTGTGGGAAAATATAACTCTTGTCCCAGAGGCATATTCTTTTTTTTCTAGACTTTTCCTAACTAAAAGCCCCTCCCTTAGGCCCCTAAGGCCTATAGCTGACGCTAGTGCAGGATGAGCGCTGAATATCCAGAGGACATTCTTCAGAGCACATCCTACCAGTGAACTCTCTGGTCTACTCCCGGGGTGAATGGTGATTCATCCTTTCCAGTAGCCTCCTCTTTCACAGCGGCAACCGAACCAGGAAGCCTTGGACACCTACGGCCCTTTTAGAATGCCTCGCACGTGATCCGAGGGGATACCGTAATTATATTGTTCTACGGGGCCGGAAACATAGGGAGAAGATGTTCTGACCTGACCAGTAAGGATTCCAAGATATTTTCCCTCGGATGTAGGGAAACAACCAACTTTAATCATACAACTGCTGTCCTAAAGCCCATGCCTAGACCAGAATACAATTAAAAAAACTATTACATATGTAAATCACTCAGTGTTTTCCTATTTTATATAACTTTCTCGTTCTTAACATTTCTTGAACGTATGCAAAAGACGAGACAGTGCTAAAGTAGCATTAACAAGTTTAACTTTTCTTATCTAATGATTAATTCATTTTCATATATATCATTGGCCATACGTCCCTTGTTATACATTTCGTCTAAGAACCAAGAACTGAAGGTGGACTCTCAAATTGATTGTTCCAAAACCGTCCTGCCACTGAACGTCAGACCAAAATGAATCATATAGTTTAGTCACGTATTTGATGACCGATAAAACATGCTATTCAATCGGCGTGTGGCGGACACAGGACTGCGTGGCTGCGTAGTTAGACTGGTAGAGGTAGGTAGGATGTACATCATTTACATTTGAAAATATTACCGCTTACCTACGTCGCTGGTTGACACCTGACAGGATGGTGGTCAAACGCTTGCTTATTTGCAATTTAAAAAAAACGCGGATTTTTTTGTAGTGTAGAGTAGGGCTTGAGCACGTTCGGCATTAGTCAACTAAATCTACTTGTCAATCGACAAAGTTTCATTGAAATGAGTGGATGAATCATCGCACTTTATTGCTGGATGGAATTATTTTTCGTAACGCAGGAAAAGCTCAACAACTGGTAGAACTTCTCTTCTTGGCTGGTAATGAAAAACTGAAAAGGTATAAGTTTCTTTCTTTTTTCATTACCAGCACATTATCACATTAATCTTACTAAAATCCAAAACAACATTTGTTCATCTCATCTCTATACGCGAAAATCTTTACCTTGAACTTTTTTTTCCAGGGAGAAGCCCACCACCGCCCAAGCCAGTAAGCCTTTCGTGGTACGAGCGTTTACTTGCTATCTACTTGGACCTATCGGATACATGCATACTAACGCCTCTTAGCTAAAACGCAGGGCCTTACTAGTAATGGCGGAATTGCTATTTCGAAGATACACAAAGCTCATCTTAACTTGTCAGTTGTATATCAAATACGAAATAACCAGTTCAGTCAGACCTGTAATAACCGTTGTGTAAGTGACAACGCGTTTATTGACAAAAATCTATATTATCCTATAGGTACTCGTGCGTATACTAATGTAAAATGCACTGTACTGAGAAACTTACTCAGTCCCTATAGTCGATGTAGGGCTTAACATAAGCTGTTATTGTTTATTCTTCAATCGAAACTAAATAGTTTTAGAAACTCTGGATTTACTTAAAGTTTCAACATTGTTCGTATACTATGTGAATAACAATGAAAAGAAAATATGTCTTCCCACTTGTTTTGAACTTGTTCTTAAGGAAGGCCTTCAAAGATTTTGTACGAGTTTGCCTACGTATGAATATACCTATGTAATGTAACCATGTCAAATAACCAGATAGGGGGTAGGGGAAGAAACGCTTTGTGAAAGTGCAGATGGGTTCACACGTTCTGAAGATTTGAAAAAAATCCGGCGGTTGGTTGTGGCTTTCGACCAGAAAGAGCAACGCATATGTGGCGGCGCTCCGTGGACTCCGATCCGTATTGACTGGTGCGGTGAAGACGACAGCGCAGAGGGTGCTGGAAGGAGATCTGCAGGAACCTATGTACCTCCCGGGTATGCTAGGACGCAAATAAAGTCTGAATAGTTCAAATATAATATAATAAACGGTGACAGTAATATTATTTCTACAGGTAAATCGAATGAGACGAAAGGAAACATATTTATTTCAATTACCACGAGATATTACCAAAGATTTTAAACTCAAAAAACCTAGGGAATCCTCGCTCAGTTATCATCACCAGCCCATACTTGTCTACTGCTGGACAGTAAAACATCCTCGCTCAGTAAAACATTTTTTTATTACATAGTTATTTAGTTAAAATGTTTCAAGTATAAATCAAGTATACTATTTTTTGACCACCATCCTACCTGATGTTAAGCAGAGATGTGGTCTACGATGGAGCACACTTGTTCATTAGGTACCTATTCACCCGCGACTTGAAGACCTTCAGACTGTAGGTACTGCGCAGGAAACACAGACTACGTAAGTTAAATAAACCTTTTACAGTCAAGTACTAATGGAGCAATATACTCCCAACATACTTTTAATGGCCAGTTACCAGTGTCTTTTTTTATCAACGTACTGAATGTCCCAACACACAAAACATAAAACATGGTGCTGTCCTTTTCTAACAGTCGGTAAATGTCATAAGTGTAAATTTCAGCCACAATAGCCGTGATGTAATAGATGTGCAAGTTTATGACCATTTGAACGGCAATTGTGCGGGCCATTGCTTAGGCCAGATGTACACCATCCCGGCGTGAGGAGATCCGTTATGGATACCGCCGTATTACGCCTCGCCCTTACAGTTGCCCCTTACGACACGCAATGGATAAGTCCTCAGCCCTATTCTGTTGCCCGGAATTACTGGGCACAAAAAAAATACGTTGAACCTGACGTGCATTTGTGTCCTGCTGTTTAATATGCGTGTAAGGATTTATAATGTTAAACCCACATATCATTAGGTATGCAAGGCCGATAATAACGTGACAGGGGGTGAGCCCATCGCCATTATAGGGTTCACACACTGCGTGGTGTGCGGGTTTCGTCACGATGTTGTCCTTACCGTACGATGTCTCTGAAAAAGAGTTCCATTGGTACACGTCCAGTAGCCGGACTCGAACCCGCGACCTCCCGGTTACTATTCAAGTATCCGACCGTCTGGACCACAGACGCTCATAGCACGCACAGGCCTATAACTTTGGTGAAATATAAGTAATAATAATAGACCACCAATTAACAAAATACTCGTAGAAAAACTGTGCCAGTTTGCAAGGGCATTTGCAGACTCTGCTTCGGTATTAAAAGACACTGGTTTTGCAGTCAAGAAAGAAAATTTTCATTTTTAATGTTCCATACACAGTCGGCCTAAGGTCATCGAGTGGGTGCAGCGAGCCAATTGCCAGCGCAGACGGCGCATCGGATGTGGCCACCATTACCTCCCCGCCGTCGTCGTCGCACCCAAACATTGCTCAACTAATGGCCGATAAGAGATTTGGTCGACGAAATAAAAAAAATGCAGGTACATATGTCTTAACTCTCGTGAATTTCTTGTGTAGATAAACTCAGTTCCATAAGCTGTCATCGGGATAAACTTTCGAAGATTAATGGGTATTACGTCACATTTAACTTGACATCATTCACACAAATATATTAGTTTGTACAAATTGACATATTTACAGGTGGACCCAATAAATATCGTTTTTGTTGACGAAATTGAGGAAGAAATCCTCATGGATATCCCGCCGCTATGGTAACAGCAACGGGGTAATGTCAGAATGCATCAGTTGTCTTTCTTCCTGCAGCCCTAACAAGCGCGTCAAGAAAGACAAGACATAGAACAAATGCGCGCTGTGATTGGCTGATATGTCACACATTTTGCAGCTAAGCTTGTATCAACCAATCGCAATGCCTGGTATGCAGTGGCGTGCACTGGCTTTCACAAGGTAGGCAGTAATCAATCCCTAAGGATTGACACCTATGTATAGGTAAGAATAGGTTAAGTGTTGGATAAATAAATAAATAAATAAATAAATAAAATAAATAACTTGTCTTTACGAAACACAGGTACCTACATATCTACTCAACCACAAAACACAGGACCTTCGTTAGCCTATGTCGTGAGTACAACAAACAAAGATCTAGCAATAACTATATTATTAGGTCGGGTAGCCAAATACTAAGGTAGGCAGAGTCTTTTTGGCTATATGGTGTGCATGCCACTGCTGGTATGTCTTGTCATGTATTTCTTGGAGCGCTTTGCTAGGCCTGCTGGCATGTCTTAGGAGCCGACTATGGTATCTGGAGTATTAGTTGGCAACTTGTAACTGAAAGCCCATATTGGCATTCTTAACTCTTTATTTAGCTAAATGTGGTCGTAGAGTCCTAAGCTTCTTCAAGACGTGAGTGTATGTATGGCTCCCTATTTTGGCGCAATGACGACAGAATTACAGAGGCCCTTGTCACGTTTTTCTTGGTCTAAGTAGCAAATAATCTAGCTACTACATTTTTTGCTGTAATCTGAATATATCACACACGTTGTATAGAATACTAAATAGTTATCTTCATTACGAAGTCGGTTCATGGAGTCATCTAGTAAATAAGAGCATTAATAATACCCAAATGTTCCGTAGTGGACCGGTTACGACATTGTAGGTAACTAACTAATTCCCTGCACACACGCTGCGATGTGGAAAGCGCATGCCGAGTGTAATCGATTGCCACCTCCGTGGGTCGATGTCAACCGTAATTATGTGGCCACAGCTGAAGGAATCTACATACATAGCTATCACTGACAATACATAGTATAAAAGAAAGTCGCCACCCACTGTCTGTCCCCATGTATGCTTACATCTTCAAAACTTCGCAACGGATTTAGAGGCGGTTTTCTTTAGTACATAGAGTGATTCTTGAACAAGATATATATTTAAAATACATGTATTTCATAGCAGACAAACACTGTATATAGGCAAAATAATATTTGCCGGGCCAGCTATAGTATAAAACAAAATTGCCTCCCGCTGTCTGTCCGTATGTATACCTAGATCTTTAAAACCACGCAGACGCAACTGATTTTAATATTGTTTTTAGAAGTTTCTAATGTGATGTTATGCATAAAAACATTTTGTGGCTCTTACATAGCTAGCATAGAATGCTGGCTGAACCCTCCGAGATAAATCCAAATAACAGAATTGTACAACTCAAAAAGGCTTACAAAAAAGTGCGCGATAATCACCCCACTGACGGCGACTGCTGGACATAGGCCTCCTCAATACGTCTGTCTATTAAGTATAACTCACAATAACTATTTTTTACCCTTTATTGTCCTTATTGCACTCATGCGAAGCTGCTGCGGTTCCCTAGTTATTATGTGGCTTTATTTATTTTTTCTATTGTAAATATGTAGTTCCGTTAATGAGGCGTTTTTAAACTTATTTTCCTTTATGACATAGAGGTCACTACTAGTTACTGTATAGATTGTCAATCAGACTAAATACCATGTGACACTTCTTTAATATTGATTGAAGTCGTTGCATAAAGTTTCGGCGATATTGATGAAACTGATGTTCTGGCCGAAGGTGGCGTGAAAAGTACTCGAAACCGGAGGTCATGTATGAAAAGATGTAGATGAAGCGAAAGGGGTATGTCAGGACCGTGACAAATGGAGATCAGTAGTATCTGCCTACCCCTCTGGGAGACAGGCGTGAAGTGTATGTATGTATGATGAAAGTCGTAGCCAGATAAGCCAGATGATCGACATAAAACAGTATGCGATGTGGAAAGCGCATTATGCGTCGTAGCGTAGCGTCATCTTTTGAGAAAACATTGAAATAAATAAAATAAAATAAAATTATATTGCCTCAATGCACTTAAACATAATTAGTTCTGAACAAGATTGCGAAAAATAAAAACTAGATTTCAAGTTTTCACATAAAATGACTAAACATTGCAAAAATTGCAACTTAATATAAATTGCAACCTAACTTTGTAGCTTTGATAGTTCTTTTTGAGCTCTAAAAGTTGGGCGACTTATAATAATTTGTCAAGCTAAAAGCGATTCTACGCTAATGATAATAGTGATTTACAAAAAATCGGCCTCTACTATGCCAGATAACATAGTGTTACCATAAAAATATGATATACTAGTGGACGAGACAGACATTATCCTGTATAAACTATTAATATGACATTAGTATAACCTCATGGGTGGCATGTCATTTTTTTTCATAAGCACCTTCTGCTGTATATGTACAACAAAAAAAAATTGTGAAATCGGTCCACCCATTCCGGAGTTATGCGCTTATCAACCACATTTTGCGATTTTTTTTATTCAGTACATAACCCATTTAATGTTAAGAAAGAATACATTTAATATTAAGAAATAATATGTTAAATATTCAGAACTAATACAATCAAATATATTTAGAACAGAACTAATATATTTAATATATATTTTTATATCATAGAACAACGTAGCTGACCCAGCAAACATTGTTTTGTCAATATATATTATTTACAACATTTTTTTCAATAAAAAGGTGTTGCTGCTATGTCCCTTTCTCAAGGCTTAAACTACCTGTATACCAAATTTTCCTGCCTACCTGTATACCAAGTTTCGGTAGTGTTGGCGTGAAAGCGAGACATACAGAGTTGCTTTCGCATTTATACTATTAGTATGGATTACATTTTATCCGTCCTCATCATTCATCAGACACATAACATTGGACATTTTCATCATCATCATCAACAGCCCATACTTGTCCACTGCTGGACATGGGCCTCTCCAATTACACGGATTTACTATCATATACTTCTTACATCTATAGGGTACATGATATCGAAGCATTTGCGGTAAATATAAAATAAATAGGTTGTAATATTGGTGATATTATGGCGGTAATAAACGGCATGGGTAATATTTGTAGTGAAAAGCGAACTCATTTGTAGTAAATTAAAAACTCGATATTGAAAACTTCGCGTAGGCAGATGCTTGTATGTTACTGAATAAATTTTGCAATGTAAATAATTTGACATTGTATCAAAATGATTATTAAACTTGTAACTGTATCCAGACGAATTTTCGCAAATGTAACCAAATTGGCATGAGAAATTCTACAAAGTTAGTATTCAGGAATTTTTACTGTACGTAAGACATTTTTACTGTAGCAATAATAGGTCATCATAATCAGCAATATGACGTCCACTGCTGGACAACGGACTCCCCCAATGATTTATATAATCATTTGTAAATGCCAATAAACACCCCGCTTGGCAGGAGGGTTGGCCGCAGTGGTGTTATGGTTTAACTCACAGAAAGCGCTGCTGTCTGTTCTCTGAAAAGATCCCTCAGTCGCGTTTCACGACCTCCAAGACGGAAAAAGATGGGCTTGTATGTTACTG
Organism: Conopomorpha cramerella; assembly: GCA_012932125.1. Taxonomy (NCBI): domain Eukaryota; kingdom Metazoa; phylum Arthropoda; class Insecta; order Lepidoptera; family Gracillariidae; genus Conopomorpha; species Conopomorpha cramerella. Next base: position 61,891 of record SJJU01000688.1, on the reverse strand, counting down.
AATAAATTTTGCAATGTAAATAATTTGACATTGTATCAAAATTATTATTAAACACGTAACTGTATCCAGACGATTACATCTTAATTAGTACTTAACAGTGAATTTATGACTTTTTTTAAATTGGTACCTAATCTAAATATGTCCTTAAACAGTAGCTTGCGGTGTTATCATAGAAAAAAAAATTCAAGCCGTAATTATATCATACTTCTTGGAAATTCAATTTTCAAATATTTTTTTTTTATCAGTAACACGAGATTTCCTTTGGAGGCAAATTGTTTCACTACCCGCATTAACTGTGGTGATGGAATGGTTTGATATTTTAAAATATAAGAATCGCTTACGAACCCAAATAACTACCAACTACCCGTTTTGCAGATAAAGCTGCAATCTTATTCCGAAAGCTGTACGTTCCATTTTTGCATAAACAACGAAGGAGGAAAGAATAACGCGCGAGTGGCCCTTGATTAATATGAATTTCTCAATTTTTTTTGGCCCACCTCCATTACACCTGTACAGTGGACACGTCAAATCCAAACCAAGGCGTTCTTGTTGCTATTGGAATAGAGACTAAAATGTACTGTGTTAATTGACTGCCCGTTTTGAAAGAGGCCCTTTTCTGTCTCACGCAGGTAGGTGTGACTCACTAAAAATATTGGCTTGAGGGAATTTTCCGTTGCCAAATGGTAAAAACAGTATTTGTAATAAAAAAAAATGATCGAATCTGCTACGAAAATATCTTTCGCGGTCTGACCTACACAATTTGCCATACAGAAGACAAAAACACTGACGTACCCAACACTTCCGTTCAGTAAAGTATCAGCCCTTTTACATTGCGCGCGGCATATATAAATAAATTGTATAAATACATACCTAAAATCGGACCCATGATCTTCGGTAAACAAATCTGTAGGAAGAATACCTAAATGACTCCGCGACCATAGCTTTTACTGCCAATAAAATCAAGTAAAAAAGCGATCAAGTAAAAAAGCGATCAATTTCATTTCATCTCATATTCCCTATTAGAATTAACGTAAGTAAACCATTACATAAAAAACAATGATGTTGTCTTATTCTGTTGCTTGCTATCTATATCTTGGTTCATTGTGATATTGCTATATGGATAGCGGCTTCGATTAAACTAGAGGAAGTCTACGGTTTTCAATTTGCAAAATTTAATTATCTAGTTAAAGTTAATTAATGTTTAGGTAAAATCGCCTTTGTGTAAAAGGACAAAATTTCGTCAGTCAGTCTGTCTTCTCATATAAACCACAAAGTAAATATATGAGACAGGTTCCTAAGTCTAAAATTACCTGCCTATAACGACCTTGTATTCATTGTTTAAATATATGGTACGCCATTCAAATTTCAGCACCTGTAATAATATTATGTAGACAATTGTATGTACTTTGCCTAAGACCCTCGGCGACGTTTTCTGACGCATTTATTTTAAAACTCCGATCAAGTGACATTTTGTTTCGCTCTAATTGTATTTGTGTAAAAGAGAGACAATCTATGCGATACTTGCGTACTGATTATTGTTCTAAAATAAGTACAGGCCTAAGTTTAAAAAAGTAAGTAGGAAGAAAAAGGTATTTTCTGCTTCTCTTACGGCGGCCTCGGTTTAGAAAAAAAAAACACGTGCGTTCACGAATTTCTTGAGGAAACGGTCACCTAAATTTACTATGTTTTTAGCGAGCGACCGAGTGAGGTGTCAATGTCTATGCCTACCATTAAATATTGCGTTAATGTGTTTGTCTTCAAGGCAAAATCTTTTTTTGTCTAAGAAAATCACCTTTTTGTCTGCCATAATATTTCAGAGTTGAGTATTGAATTTCTAAAGAGTTGTTTTTGGTGTAGGGAGACGGAATGGTCACACATCTGTTAGATAGAAGCATTTTGTATTCCAACACATTATATGTAACTTAATCAGTGTTTTGTCCTTTTCTTTCATTTAATATTTCCTTATTGTGTGCAAAAGATGCAAAATTATAAAGTACAATCTACAACTAAACGTTAAATTGTCCTATTTTTTATAGGTACTTACTTAAAAAATATTTACATACATACATATCAGTGACGCCCGTTTCCCAGAGGGGTAGGCAGAGGTTACTCAGGATCTCTACTAAATAATTTCTTTATAAAACAGTTTCTATCCATTTTCACCGCATAATCTAAAGTAGAAAATGTTGTTTAGCGTTAACCTTTCCACAGCCCGAGGGTACATTTACATTACACTGATTTTGAATTTTATTGCCAGTTGCTAGGGTTCAAAGTCTCTTGTCTGATATATAAAAGTTTGGCGGTTAAAGGGTTACTAGAAAATTCAATTTTTTTTAAGTTGAAAGTGGTTATCTATATAAACTACGTACAGACTGACTTACTGACTAAGGGTGTAAACCTATTTATTTGATGTAGAAGTTTGCCGAGCACGTATGAAGAGATGCATATATGTGGTCCATGTGAAAGATATTTGACAGTATCGTGACAAGTGAATGGCAATGATCTCTGCCTTCCCCTCTAGCAAAACGGCCGTGACGAATAATGTATGTATGACATTTTAACATTTAAAAAAGGCTCAATTTTATAAAGTTTTCAAAATCAATTTAAATGATAACTTAAAGAAAAAAGAGCCGACTTCAACCAGTAAAATTTGACATATATGTATGTGGTTTTCTCATGGATGACATTGTCGGAACTGAACAAAATTTATATGGCACTAAAGGGAAATCACCAGTTTTCATAAAAAAAATATATGAAACATCCAAATCGGTTCACCCAGGGGAAAGTTCTGAGATAACAAACTTAAAAAATAAATACAGACGCATTGAGAACCTCCTCCTTTTTTGAAGTTGGTTAAAAATGTGTGTATGAAGGTTTTACGTTGCGTGTATTTAAAAAATCACTGCCATCTCATTGAATCACGTAAGCAAAACTAAGTGCCTGTGCTTTTAATACAGGATGTTAATAGTGAATAGTGTTAACCGTAAATAATTTAAAAAGGATATTTCCCTCAGAAAACAAGTTTTACGCAAACCGAATGCTAACCGACGAATCCTAATGATATAATAACAATAATTTAATTTTAAACTCGCTCGAATAGTTATCGAATAATGTGGGAAAGCGATTAAAGGGCCTAAGCCAAGAAACTGATTTCGCAAAATTAACCCAAAGAGAAGCCCCGAGGCCTTCGAATGTTTAAATTGAATTGATCAATCAAGTTGCTTCGGTTGTGTTACACGGTGAATTTTAATAGGTCTTTATTTTCAACAGATTCCCTTCTTCAGTGGTCCATTTTATTTCATCCGTGTTATAATCAGGCTGCCGTTAAAGGATGTTAAAATCCCGGGATTGACGTCAAATTCGAGCAAAGTGTAGAGATGTCAGAGTATGATTTCGCAAATGTAACCAAATTGGCATGAGAAACTCTACAAAGTTAGTATTCGGGAATTACATTTTTAACTGTAGCAATAGTAGGTCATCATAATCAGAAACATGACGTCCCCTGCTGGACAACGGCCTCCCCCAGTGATATATATGATCATTTGCGGGGAAATGCGAATAATCACCCCACTTTACAAGAGGGGTTTTTATCCGGGATATTCCCACCCACATACCCACCACTGTGATTCCTGTTAGAGCCAGGATCTACAGCGGTATCCAGAATAGACAAGAGCTCAATCAGTGACGACTGGGCTAGATCTCTGGGGCTAGCCATCTGTCTTGGATCCCACATAGTTATTAAACTAAAGACGGTATACAAATAAGAGGAATAAATTGTAGGAGGGTTGGCGACGGCAGTGGTGTTATGGCTTAACTCACAGAAAGTGCTGCTGGCTGTTCTCCGGAAAGTTCCCTCGGTCGCCTTTTACGACATCCAAGACGAAAAAGATGGGCTGGGGTGGTGACACATGTATTATATGCGCTGTTACCACACGGCTGCATGTAGGTACTACAGATACTTGCTAGCTGTGACCATTACTTAGGATCAAAACGTTTTTGTTTGTTAATTTTCTGTATTTTTTTTTCTCTGTGTATGACTTGTTGGTTGTCCTAAATAAATAAAATAAAATCACATTTACTAGCCTACTGGATCCTAATGATCCTAATGCAAAGAGCTCTCTTCTCTTTCTTCACTTGTCACTGCATTTACAAGATACTACCTATTCTATTATTGCAAAAACAGAATAAACCCCAGCATTCTGAAAGCCCTACAGTAAGTTTAGGCCTACCATCTGTCACGTAAAGCTGAAGTGGCAGCGAGCTGGCCTTAGGAGCCGTAGAATCGATGACCGTTAAGGTACGACTTGAGACCGCGTCTCAAACGAAGTGTATTACGCCCTCGGGCAAGATGGACTGATGATATGCGCAAGATGGCTGGCAGAAACTGGATACGAGAAGCCCAAAACAGATCACAGTGGCGTGCAATAGGAGAGGCTTATGTCTACCAGTGGACACGTATGGCAGTATGATGATGATTACCTGTCACGTTAGGTTCCTCATGGCAAGATATGAATACGTATCTATGACAGTTATCTCTACCTAATCTTCAATGAGTAAACAAACGTGACTCAAGTATGATACCTACTGGCAACAAAACTAAAAAAGAAAGTTGTTGTTTTCGTCTCTGTGTGTTTAGAAAAACAATTTGAATATATAATAAGTAATATTTACGTAAGGTGAAACATCAGCGATAGTGCGAAAAAAATACTTTTGAGGTCATCACCCACGTGATAAGATCTCCAGGGGGCCAAGTCTGCTCTCTCATAGTTCGTAGCACATCTTTGAACTCTGAACATTATCAATGCATCCCACTGTCTGTACCAATGTATGCCTAGATTTTTCTAAAAAAAAGATAATGAACAAGCGTTAGATATTTTAAACAATGCAACGGATCTTGATGCGTTTTTTTAGTAGACAGAGTGACACTATTTTGTCACAGTAGTGTGACACAGGCGCTTTTTTCTCATCAAGCTGAAATTACCCAACTAAAGTGTAAGTAACCCAAGCTTCACATTGTTCGACCCGCTCTAGTGTCATGTGCATGTCACGACCTTACCTAACCATTACTTCTGCCCTAAAAGTAGGTAGGTCTTGTGTCACTAGTGTGAAAAAAAAATCAATATTAAAGAAGTTTCACATTGTATTTAGCTGTAAGAGTCTGATTGACAATCGACACAGAAACTCGGAGTGACATCTATATGAAAGAGAAAAATGAGTTTAAAAATGCAATTGTCATTTGCAGAACATTAAAAAAGGTGTCTCTACTAGTCTGACCTAGCGTGCTAGAAGACTCATAGGTGACGACAAGCTGTTTGATGCTCGGCTACAAAGCCTAGAGCATCGCCGCAGGGTTGCGAGCCTATCTGTCTTCTATCAGGTGCATTTCGGAGAGTGACCCACGGAGTTGCATAACCTAATACCCCCATCGCGTTTTTACAATAGGACAACCAGGAGGACGGCAAAACGTCACCCATACCAGGTGGATTTACCATTAACGCGAACCAAACGGTTTGCGTCTACTTTCATAGTGCGAACCGCCAGGATGTGGAATGACTTGCGGGAGTCTATGTTTCCTGCGCAGTACAGTCTGAAGGTCTTCAAGTCGCAGGTGAATAGGTACCTAATGAGCAAGTGTGCTCCATCGTAGACCACATCGCTGCTTAACATCAGGCAGGATTTTGTACATAGTGATAAAAAAATGATTTAGACCACTACTGTCTCCACATTGAATTCCACTCAACTAGACTCGTTCAGACGAAACGTGAATTGTTTAAAAAACTGTAGGACGAGTTCTTGTCAATCATACAAATCATAGAAGCCTTAAAAAATAAGACTAAAAAAATTGGAATGGCCGTAAAGAAAATACAGTAAGATCTTACACGTGCCAGAGATTCTGATGCTTTGTAAATGCTCTTGATGTTCATTTAGTTAGATAAGATCTCTTTTGATGAAGACTAGACTGCTATAGCGTTAATTTACACTAGCGAGCAATAATTCGGGCGCATAAAACTTAAACATAAGTACAGTCAAATTAAATTTGAATACAATACGACTATCATACTTTATAATCTTTTTAAAGCTGTTTTACTGAGAAAACAATTTATTTTCCTTTGCTAGTTAGATTGCAAGCTTTCCTTGTTTGCAATTAACCCGGATTTTTCTCTCCCGAGTGTATATTTTGTCTCCATATCTCCTTAAATCACTACAAACATGCACCTTTACCAATAAACGCATTGTCACTTATACAACGGTTATTACAGGTCTACTTGAACTGGTTATTCCGTATTTGACATATAACTGACAAGTTAAGTTGAGCTTTTTGTATTTTGGAACTAGCAATTCCGCCATTATTAGTAAAGCCCTTATTATTGGCCGACTTTTATCTCGATTATCAAAGTCCGTATTATAATGCGTTAGTGAATTAAATTATTCATAAAATTGTTGTAATGCCCAATAAATTTGAGTGAATTGTCGATAAGAACACTTGCCTTCCGAACAATAGTTCATATTGCTTTCGTGATGAGGTGAGCCATTTGGTGTGTCGCATCTATATGTATATATTTTATGCCTTTCTAAGTTTTACGTTTCCATTGTTTCAAATAAAGCAGATAAAGCTTTTACACTCTTCGCGTAAGTAAAATCCCAGCCTTCAGTTGGAAAAGTGCTAAGTACTCATTCATTTCTTAGACAAAACATACTTCTCGATTTTTAGATACCTGCGTCTGCCGTGCGGAATATTGCACGTAGTAAAAATCAACTTTCAAAAACACTACCTTAAACAAACAGGTAGGTTGTTAGGCAACCTAACCGAGCATCCGAAATAAAACAACAAGTCCGTCCTCGGTCTTATTAAACATAGAGTTCGTTAAACTCGATATAAAAAGAGCATCAAATAACTATGAAATGGAACGCGAAGATTTCCGTGGGTCATGGTTGGAGCCAGTTATGGTTCTTGACCCTGCACCGTCCCTTAACAAGCCCAAGGCCCGTTATGCCGCTGCATCGAAACAAATAATAAAAAACGAACAGGAGGAATGCTCAAAGGACCGGACCCGAATTCAAAGACTGGAACCGCAATAAATGTATGAGGCCGTTCTTGGGTTGGTAAATTGTTGTTCTAAAGAAATTAACTTGATTCAGATGCTTTTTAAGATACATACATAAACTCGCGTCGGTAATGCCAAGTAGGATAGACATAGCTTTCGAGATATTTGACTTTAGATTACTTTTGAGTTTCGATGTATAACAATTAATATCCTAGAGAATTTTGCCAAGACTGTCGGATTGATCATAGCCTTTCGAACATCTTCGTCTTATAGGTACATAATATTCTTACATCTCTTCATAGATAGACAAATTAATAGTACCCAAAGATGTCATTGATAAACAATTGCTTAAAAATCTTTTTACGTGGCTTAATTTTACCACCTGATTCAGCTTCTCATAGTAGGCACTGGAAGCTTTCGTATTACGTAGATGCTTAAAGCAACATTTTTATTTTATGGCTTACGAAAAAATTAAGTGTCATCCCGCAAAATATTCTGGAGCGGCAGCCGCAGTACAGCCTTGACATAGTTTAGTTTCATAAACGAAAGTTGGCTGTTATCAGGCTCAGATGTTATTCACGGCGCGTGTGATGTATTTTCAATCATGACCGTATTATGTTCTACTTTATTATGTAGTCTGCTCTTGTTCTTGTCTGGGATGTAAAAGGAAATAGCACTTTAATTTATTCCAATGTATGACGTAAACGACGTACAGAATATCTATTTTTATTTTCATCTATCTATAAGTACCCTGAACCCAATTGTCAAGCTAAAAGAGACTTAGGATATTACCAGTACATTGGACGGTTGCGTCCGCAAAACTAGGAATTAAGAAGTAGTTAGTATAGGTACGTATATTTTACTGTTCATAACCCTCTCTTATCTCTCTACTCTCCGTTCCGTCTTTTCAAATAACTTCGTAAACATATTTTTTGAAGTCACAAACAATGTTTCCAATGGCTGCACATTTATGTGATGTGCGATTAACATAAATTTTAGCTTATGCAACATTTTCAATCGACCGGTCTCGTTTGTTGCCGGTTGAACGAAATAGGTCAAATAATCTTTGAACTCGTATAGTGTTTGTTCACCTCTCTAGGTCGTGTGTTGTTCTACCGCAGACAGATTGAGGACGGACTCTCTTGTCCAATTGTTTCGATGATCACATTGGTTTGTTCCTTTTTAATTTCGTATCGTTTGATCTCTGCTCATAATTTTTTTCGTGTGAAATTATTGCGTAGAATTTCGAAATTAATTTCACCCGAATCGAAAAAGCCATTTGCCTTCACTCCTACCTTCTGTTACGCCATGAACTAAACACGGGGTTTTTCGTTTAGAATTCCCACGCGGTCGATAGCATCGTCTACGCGAACGAACGTACCAAGGCTTCCGGCTGTCTATAAATAAACGAAGCAACATTCAAGGGAGACGCAGAAAAACTAGACAGGCCTGTAGCCAAGTCTGCAACAATACTAGGTGGAAGTGAGCTCGCACACTGACCCAATATGTCGCTAGTGGCTAGACTAAAAAGGAAATCCTGCCTGTTGCGAGCGAAATATCAGTCCGCCTGCCGCCGCCACTGCCACCGCGGACCTTACGGACACGTTACATCTGCTAATGTACTCAAGTACTAGGTGTTTAGCACAGTAATATGTCTTTAGTGATACTTCCCGTGTAATTTTGATGCGACGTTTAGAAATGTGGAACAATAACTGCTAAGCTGCAATATTGTTTACCGTATAAGAAAACTATTTTCCTAACAGCCTAGCTAAAATAGGTATAAAACCATTTGTAACGAAGCTAACTGGAAGTGTTGTATGGTACTATCGCAATTGTTGCCAGACCATCACGAAAAACGTTTATTACTGCGTTGGGACGCGCTTATGGTAGAGGTTATAAAAATACCAGGGTCCTATTTCATAATCGTGACAATTTTAAATTACGTTGCAATTTTGTATAAATTACGATATCGAAAGTAATTTGATAAAATTGTATGATGAAGAGATAAAGATTTTATAAAAGTATTCCATCTATTTTATAACTTCATCGGAACTTCGAATGAATCGTGTGTCAATGAAAAATAGATCTGCAACGCGAACATTTTCGCACCATGCTTTTTTATGATTTCATATCTAACTTGAAGCGGAAAGTACCGTTCAATCGACTTTGGTTTTTATCGACAAATCTCCTTCTAAATCAACTCTATAACGATATAGTGCGGTCGTTACAGTATGGCGGACGAAAAAGTAAGCGGTCGTCCTTTGACTGCGGTTACTGAAAAAAAACGTACATTTTGATTCAACAAAATAGGCGAATTACTTAAGAGGAGTTCTCTTCTTCTTCTTCAGTTAGTACATTTTTACGACTACTCCTCCTCATCTATATAATCCGGAAACAAACCGTCAGTCTGAAATTTGGATGTTTATTATCGATAATAATGTTCTTTACAATTAAGATTAAATTTGAAATAAAATGACAGTTGTAATTGTTTATTCAAATAGGGTGACGGTCTGGATGAAGCATTGTCTCCTAAAGTTTTAATAGGAATCGAATCTAATAATTGTACCGGCTGAGGTCTACAGGGGACAAGTTTTTGGTAAACCTATGTTCAGGATTCTGGTCTAAAATTAGTCATTGCATCATTATCGTCACCAAAAGTTGTTAACTTTTATGAATAATCTTAGAAAGGCGATAATATCGAGCTCCAGCCTCGGGTAGATGTGATACCAGATAACTATTTACAATAAGATATCGATTGAGATTAGAGAGAAACTATCTATAATGACGCGACACCCTAAATAATATTCAAATAAGCCACCAACTGCGAGGTAAATGACACCATTTTAACATTATCGTCTGATGATCGAAAAGATTGAACTTCTTTTGTTTTGTCCATGTCTTTCTTTATCTTCAATCAATCAGCTGCTCAAAATAGATTGGACCCGATTTCGAAAAGACAACACATTATGATTGCACATCTCACAGAGTCGAAAAGGCGTCCTATAATTGTAAAATCGATTGGCCTGTGCGCGTAGAGTGACGACCTCCTGCCCATTCAATGCTTTTACTCTCGTTGGTTCCTTCCCTCACTATAAAATCGCGTACTTAATGTACTCTCCAAAGGACAGACGTTTGGAGTTTCCTGAGGCGAGACAGCCTGAAAACTAGAGCTCCGAATGAAACATTTCGGTGGTTCGCCCTTTAGTCCGTATTTTATCACGAAATTTCCACAGAAACTGAATAAACGGGATAAACTGCGGGTACAGCACCCTGGGGAACTGCTGGAATAGAATAAGATACAAAATTCATTATTTCACAACAGAATAGATCCTCAATGGACTGTGTGTAGAAGTGCGTCAGGCGATATGATTGAAAATCCCAGTTCAGTAAGCCATTGCCGAGCTTAGATCTCATTCGATGTCGTTGGTCGGGCGGTGCGTGGGAGACGTCCATCCCGACACACCTCGGGCAGGTGGCTACTACTAAATTATTGCTTAATATTAGAAATAGTTCTTACTATAAATATAATACAACATAAAGTATATGTTAAACACATTTTTGTGGAAATACTTAATACGAAATGTTTTCTTTTTTCTAGTTTGAAATGACAGAAATTATAATTGTAACTACGATTACATATGTGAGGAAGTGCTAGGATACAGATTTCATGACGTGAGCGCAACACTCTACTACTGGCTTCACTCTAGTTTCACTCTTGGTTACAAAAACACCAATGTCTTGATCGGTTTTGAACATACGTAAGTAATTATCGGTCATGCAATAAAAAATGGAACCAAACATGGGCCAAAGTTTTAGCGCCGGCGACGACATGAGATTGAGATGCGTGTGGTGCTGGCTGAATAATATTTACAAGTTTTGTTTCCTGCAATGTAGTGAAATATAATTGCCCATCTTTGCGCGACTCACAGGTGAACTGTTGCCATAAAAGTCATAAATCACTGTCTAAGGTCTAACTGTAACCTTTGAAGTGTCATTCGCCGGTATCATAAAATTATTTTAACAAAATTTGTGTCATCAAAAATAATTGCAGCCGATCATACCGGGTGCAAATAAATTACGGGACCGTCGCAGCACCGGCTGAAACCATTTGCGTTTCAGTCTTAAATAGATCGTTAACAACCCACTCGTGTCATGATATGTCATCTATGTATGACAAAACCTTGGTCCAGGTCGTTCGCCTCGTGTTTTGTCCTAAAATGTACCCATTCAACTCAACGTGACTATAACCGTCCGGTAGCCATTGAATAATAGTATTACAGATTTGACATTACGTCCAAAGTCCTTCAAAACATTGTTGCATGAATGGCAAAAAAACTGAGCAAGTGCGAGACGAACTTGCGTCCTGGGGGTTCCTTGTGCAATGGTTGTTTTGAGAAAACATAACATATTGCTGACGTACTTTAAATAAAGGCTTTATTATTTTATGTTTCAACCACAAAATAGTTTTCAGTGTATGCTCGTTGAGTATCATTTGCTAAATTTTACGTCGGTCAACGAAAAATACTTTTTAATTATAAAATAATATTTGTTATTCCTTTGAGAGAGAGTATGTATCGACAGAAGATTTTTGAGGCAAAGCAATGTTTTTTTGCATCCTCAAGGGCCTGGTAGACCTGAGTAGTAAACATTTCTATAAGTATATCAACGTGCGATAAAGTTTCTGACGGACAACAAAGTCATCGTCTAAGGGTTGCGGTTTTACCTGATGAACTACGTAACCCCAAAAATAAACACGAAGAAGAAACATAGTGACACACAATTGGATGTTACAAGTTAAATAGCTTCGCAATAATACGGACAATAAGTAAGTATGGGCAAACATCCTCTTTGAAGTGCCGCGAAGAAGCATAGTTAAAGAGTTATATCTCATTGTGCTGGTGCAGGACATGTTTCTGCCAATCTTGCTACTTTTATACACAACAAGGCGGTCGGCGGTACTTTGCCACAAATAAAAGAGTGAGGTCCTATAAATCGCAGACCTGTGCATTGCGTTCATACCATTTTAGGACCAAATTAGTGGTTGCCTCCGAGCGGAGACCTACCCATCCTTACACGGTATTCTTGAAAAGGGTCCGCTTAATAAATTATCGGATTCTGTTAATTCTGTTTGTTGTAGTCACAACTAGTGATTGGTCGGCGGCGTGGTGGTCCTGGCCTTCACTGATTGACTTGGAGATCGTGATCCTGCGATAGAGTCGTGATGCGTTGTCGATGATTTCGGATAACTGGTGAAAAATAACTCACTGAGGATTACTTACTTAAGTCCTATGGTACCCAGTGGTACAAAGGGACTATACAAGATGGTGCCACGCCGTCCTGTCCTCTGCGACTGCTCTGGCATCAGACCAGCTCAGCCCTCGCGCTCTCAGCTCACCATCACTGAGAATTGCACTAGTAAATTTTCAACGGATGAACTATCTAGATTTTGAAAATGTTTAATCCTTTTGAATCGGTCGTGATGTTACATTATGGATAATGTGTTAGTACATTTTCACAAGAACGATCCAGATTTCAAAATATTTTGAATGTTATTTATTACGACGCGTGCATCGCATGTTGCATTAACACCCGAATGGATGCCGTCATCGAGACATAATAATAGAATGACTGAAGTTTTTCAGTGGCCGATAATCTCAGTCGATAGTGGTTGCCTTTCACGAGGAGCTTGGCAATGACGGCGCCGGCGGAAGCTGTGATGTTTATCTCGGACACCCACCTCGGGGGCACAAAGCCGTCTTTGTCTGTCTTTACCCTTCCCTTTTGTATGCCTCACAAATGTAGCAGCTTACAGACGCGCCTTGTTTCACCACGCAAATTTCAGCATCAAGCTCGTCCGTGTTATTTGACACTTTAGAAATCCCCTTCAGGCACAATATTACGTTACCCAAATTTTTGTCGCTTGGCCTTCAAACAGATTTTGAAGGAATTTTCCTTTTCGAAACACAGTGAAAAACAACATTTTCTTACCTTATTCTGTATTGTAGGAATGTTCTTTAAAATTTCACCTTGAGAAACATAGAGCCATTTGAGATTGTTCAATAGATATTTCTACACATTTTACTACTCCCGTACAAAGGATAATATAGATCATCGCATGCAATTCTGAGTTGTATAATACCTTGTGTTCAGTTCGCGTAACATGCACTTTACGTGTTAAAACAACCTTGAGTCTGCTTCGTCCCCGAGCCCGCATCGTGTTTCTGTGGCTAGTCGGTTCAACGTCGAATATTTCTTATATTTTTAACATTAGAATACAACTTTTGAGCGTCAATAAATTATTTCTAGTGTAGGTATAGTAGATCTATTTTAGGACTTTAAAAGAAAAGTTTTACAAGAAAAAAACATGATCGGACTGCAAGAATCAGCGGAGTATTTCGTGGAATCACTAAGTGTGAGTGAGTAGTCGCCGCCACCGCCGCCGCGGCCGCCGCCGCCGATCGGAGTACGCTCTACGAAACTAGTGACGCTCACACTACGACAGCTATTATTAACAGAGTTCATTGGAACATCTATTTGCGCAATTTGTAGCATCGCGGCTAAAGCACTCCGATGACCTTACTGTGCCTCAGTCGCACTATGATTGGCATCTCTACTTTGTCATTTTGACCATTTAGCAATACAATCTGTGCCATTCTCAACTACAACGAATGTTCATTATGTTTTAGGCGACAGCACCTACATTATTAACGGATTAATGTTAGACGTCTGCTACTTGCATTGCACTACTCCTGTTACAGTTTTGTTGTGCCAAGCCTATGTCTATACTGCTGACTCAAACACACGTGTCCGATTTTCGCATAGACAGGCGTTAACGGAGGAGTGTGCGTGGCGCATGCGCTCTTGTTGCTCGTACACGCGCTGTCCATTCACTGCGCAACGAATCCCTTGGTTGCGACGCGAAAACAGATCCAATTTCAGTAAATATTCAAGCTGGTTTGTGCTCCTGCGACAGACGCGTCGTAATTTTAAAGTCAAATCGTTGTGTGACTGTAAAATAACAGCGAATCTGATGGTTGGGCAGTGAGTGAGTAGTTGTGATGATGACGGCGCGGTGTCGGCGACGGTGGCGGCGGTGAGGCCGCGGGGCGCGCGAGCGTGCGCGAGTGTGCGCGAGTGCGCGTGTGGTGGTGCGGCGAGGCTCGGTGCGGCGCGCCCCGTCAGTCGGCGGCGACGGTCGCGCGCGTCGTCTCGTATCTTCGCCTTCGGGTGCCATTTTGTTCCACGCCTAAACCCTGCCTCTCTTCTTTCCGACAACTCTCACGCTCCGACAGCGTTGGAGTACGCCACGGCTTTCGTGTTTTCTGTTCTCCACCCTGCCCGGTTATCCTGCGTTACATGGGATTCTTATTAGATTCTTGTTGTGACTGTGAAGCTGTTGTGTTCTTGCGATGCCGGCTAGGCGATCGGCCGGCCCGTGCTGTGACAGTGATATCGTGAGCCTCGTCGTGAGCCTAGTGCGGATGTGCAGTGATGGATGAGTAGACAGTGACGTGGTGCTCAGTAGTCCTCGCCAAAAGCGAGCGGATTTTTTGCCACACCGAAAGTACGAGTCGTCAAAATTGAGCCCAAACTGTATATAGGTGAGTTAAATGTAGTCAATAACGATCTGGTTTATGTGGATTTGGCAAACAAGACGGCTAATGAATATGCATGCCGCTGTAGCAACTAGTTTACAGTATGTACGAAAGCTGTTTTAGTCGGATCTCGGCCGTGAACTGCGTTAGTCCTGCTAACAGCTGATTTTTGTTATGAACTGAGGTCCTTGGAGATTTAGGCTTAGGCTTTCTTAAAATAACTGCGGATAGCAACATATGAATAGTTATCGTTTATCTACAGTATAATAAAGTTTAAAGCAATGTGTAGGTACACGGATGTCGTTGCCTCTGCAGTAATATGTACACGTGTACGTGATAGATGCTGTCAAAATGAATAGGTTATAAGCTCTACCATATACAGTGTAGTCAAAGAGGACTGTTATAAGTTTAGCATGGCTACCTACTTTCATTACGCAGATACATTGCTAAAGAAAAAAAATACAATCATTTCTATCGAAGATGATGAAACAAAACATTGAAGCGAAATCCATTGTCGAAGTGAAACTCACTAGGTAGGTGGTTAGAAATTTGAATAGGTTAGTAGGTATTTGTGGTTCCACAACACAATGTAGGTATGGAGAGAGAACACAAACACAGCGATGTAAATTGTATTAACATAATCCTTTTAGAAATGCTTCACACTGTTAAAAAGCATGAATACAATGAAAACAGATTCCTGTGATTTTGTGAGATAGATAATGATCATATTTATTACATGTTTTCGTAGTAGTTTCAGCTTTAGTGTCTAAATATTATTATTAAACTTGGTTGTTAAGTTAAAGGTTATTTGACAAGTAAATACCTACTATCAACAATATTACACGTATTCAAATCTAAATTGGTAAGCCATTTACTTCACTAGATAGGTACTTGTTTTTTGTATAATTTCAACTGCTGCAAGTAATTGCACGATCGATATTAATCAGCGGAATAACGATTTCAAATTGTGAAAATATTTATGAAATATATTTAATGGGATTATAGGTCAAAAAGCGTTGAGTATCATCAATCATAAGTTTTGGTGCGTTGTTTCAGTGATATATACATTTGTGCCAATCGTCGAAACCAGGGCAAGGCCACTGTATCTAGACGAACTAATGGAGAAAGCTAGAAGAACGATGGAATACATGCTATTAGTTTAAATGAAAACGAACCTTTTGCTTGTAACATTAAAGATCATTTCGGCGCCAAAGAATCACAAGATGCATTACTTGTACACGTACAGTTGAAAAATCTAATGGGGTACGTTCAGATAACACAGTTACTGATGACATTAAAAATAATAATATCAAAAGCGCCTAGTGACCGCATAGAAAGCTGAAATGAATACACATGGAATTTGAAATAGAGAGCAAAAACATAAACCGAATAAACTAGGTTGCGCTTGTTTTCGCTTCTTCTTATCGAGGTTTATGTCATGCTAACAATATACTGGGACACGAACAAACTTGATTTATGAATAAAAATTCGTCTCGCTGAAAGCATTACGTATTCCCCATTGAAGTTGCAACGTATTGGCATTATCAGTAACGCTAATATTGCCGCCCACAACGTCACCTGTATGATAGTAATTACACACATCAAAAGTGTCTAGGGATCAAGTACATTTTAGAAGATTGCAATCAAGAATATATTTTACAAAAACTGAATTCATTCATAATTTATTCAAAATGTGGTGATAAGTCATTGATACAGGCATGGGGAATTACGTAGGAGACCAATCCAGAAGATTAGATTTGATTTAAATAAATTAGTTTTTTTTTAGAGCTAAAAATGTTCTTGATCCCTAGACACTTTTGATGTGTGTAGTTAGGTAATTTATCAATGACGGCAATTTTTCTCAGCTTCGTCAATAAAATTTGCTTCGAATCGAATCTTGTCCAACAATTCAGAGTATACATTGGCTGAGGCGCGATATTACAAGCACCTGTGACGGGGCTCACCTCGGGGGTCATTCAACTTATCCAACGCGATATTTGGACTCCACGCGACCGACCGCCGCCGCCGACCCGCGCCGCCGGCCTACCTACTACGGTATGGTCAAAAGCACGTTCTACGGCTTACCTTGTATCGAACTTGGAACTACTGGAACGTTCCGTTGTTGTTTTGTTGTTATGTTACTTACTGCTGATTCTATCGCGCGGTTCTAAATTCACCTTGACATAATGTTTTCTTCTAGTTTTCGTATTGCATACAACTGGCGTGTTTACGAAACTAATAATATTATGTGGGTAAGTATACGCCCGCTCAAATCAAGTACACATACACTGTTTCCAACCCATTTCTGTTCATATTTATTGTTAGTTCGAGTGCACCTAACAATCAGTTCATCTTTCTCTAGACGGAGAGCGTAAACATATCCTATCACCTTTAAACTCCTGACCTCAGAGCCCTGTCTGGTAGGTAGTTTGTTAGTGCAAATAGCGTCTCGTGGTCCGCGGACTCTAATGGAGCGTGGAGAACTCTTCATAATATCGAGTAGAGGCGGCGCGGCGCGGGGTTCTGAGGCGCGGGAGGGGCGCACCAAAAACTAGGACACAGAGTTATTTCGGGGCCCGATTTGGGGCGTCCCGTTAACTGGGTGCTCGAGTAAAAGGGACGTTTGGTGACGGCTAAATTGTTTGTTGTTTGACATAAAGCACACCTGAGGTTAAGGGTTATCGGCGGAACCACTGACCCCGAAGCAACGTTACACTCGGTCATGTTTACAAAACCGCTTCGAATAATCTGACACTAATGATGTGAACTGGAACCGCGAGTGTCTGCGATTGCGCGGAATGATATTCTTATTTCTTACCTTTTAATTAAAATCTTCGTTACACATAATATCAATTCACATCTTTAGAGACGATAATGTTGATTAAAAGTGACTAGCCCCAAGTTGCCACTGAATGACGGATGATCTTTCAATTTACTCAACCATCAGAAAATTATTCCATCCCCCGTTGTCAAGTCAGAAGTGAGGTAGGAAAGTGCCTTTGAATATTCCTTCTATCTACCTATAGGTAATTATACTATAAAGAATTTCTGTCAGAATTAGAGCGTATTGTTAAATATCTCGAATATTTTGTTGAATCAGAAAAACTCATTGATCAAGAGTTAGGACACCTGTTCTCGGACATAGGTCGCGAGTGGTATGTTCAAGATTATTCCGCTGTAATGTAGAAAGTTGCACCAAACAGTCAACAAAATCATTAATTATTTGTCTCCAAGAAAGGCGTAGGTACGAGACATTTTATACACATCAATAAATCAGAAATCGTCTCTCCAACATCGAAAGTGCCTAGTCGTGTAGTTTTTGATGGGCGTTTTCAAGTCAAAAAGACAAATAATCCCTTTATGCGCGTCAGTTGTGTCATTAATAACCGTGCACATGCAGAACGCATTGAAGGTGACTCTTCAAATAAAGACTTGTCGTTATCGAGAGCGAGCCTCAATTTATCATGACCGACAGGATTTACGCGGAATGCCGACTTGAAAAATAAAGCATTATTACTTTATTTTCATCCATCAACTTTACGTGTTGCGATGGAGATGTTGTCATAATTTCATACAAATACTGGTAATTAATCTAAGGAAGAAGGTGATAGCAAAAAAACGAATGCTGTAAGATGTTTTGAACTTTTTCCATTCTTTGTAGTTACTTTTGTACCGTCACTTTTAAGCGGTTTCATTGGGATTCATGGTTAAATATGGCAAGACAAACGATATATATTGTATATTATGATTTGAAATTGGTACTAAGAAATAATAATGTAATGAAATGGCGGTATTTACAAATACAAGTTTTGGATGTTTAATTTGATGCAATATAAAAACAAATATATACAATTATTATCATCGCCATCAGTACGCTCTGAAAATATAAGCAAATATTACAACTACAATACCAACTATTATGAAATTATTAACTACAATACCAACAGAATGAAACGATCAGCTGAATGTGATAAAAATAATTTCACCACCAGAATTGACATGTCTATTAAAATAATACTTTCAAATCACGCGGGCGTCTCTTACATTCCATAACCCGCTCACCCACAGTGGACCGGTCTCGGCCATTGTATGGAAACACTACGAGCCGACCATGTTTGATATACCTGTATCTGGCGGTAACCAGTACTAAGATCGGGCTTCGCCAAAACATGGAGGCAATGAAAGGCAATACTGGTTTGCAAAACGCGGTCCCTCAAGGTAGAGGCCCGGTCAACACACGCTCATCAATTTGATTAAATACTTGCTCAGGCCAAACGTTGCCCCGTGCTATTTGTGTAGACACAATGAAAGTTCGGTTCTAAGTTGTACCTAAATATCACCTACCTACAATTCTTTTTTAAAGGAAATAGCATTTAAAATGCGAATAGAAGCACGTGCTAAAACCAGTTGTAGTGTTATTTATTTCTGAACACCAAAATTATTACTATGAACAAAAGTGTTTGGGTGATGTTTTGTTTTGTCTAATAAAGTAGGTAACATTTTTGGTTTGCATTTTCCTTTTCGGTACACGTTTTACCTCTATCTGTAATGCTTCTAATGGGCATATTCCCTCCCGTTGTTGCTACTCGTAACATAATCTCGCTAATAGTGCATTCTGGAAATGAGCTCGTGTGGAGAACTCTCATGTGGTAAGTAATTTGTCATCATTAAGTCATGAAGACGTACTTAAATTGCAACTAAAAAGTGTAATCTTCGTATATAGTAATTACTATAATTACTGTGTTATGTGCATTTTGCTAGATGAGCATTTGTATAGTTTTGAATTATTCTCGAATTATTTAGTTTCCTGGTATTAAACTGACTGCGATAGTATTTTTTTTAATTTACTACATATTCTACGTAGGTACATACTAATGAGGTATTCATTGTTCGGAAAAGATACTTTTTAGAATTAGTAAAAGAAAACATACAATGATGTTACACTTCTATAGCACAAATTGTTTAGTGAACCATTTGCACATTTATAAAAAGCTTGTGAATCTATTCAAAAGTCTTGCACGTGCGGAACTTTGATAATGCTTTACTAAAATTGAACCCCATCTTCGTATGTTACATAGGGAAACCTAAACAATCACGTGATTTCATGCTTCGTTAAACATCACTCAAAAGGCACACTTCGTAATAGAGGGGGATCTTGTTCCTATGGCCTTAAAGTTTGATGCCCTTCAAGGACAAAAGCAAAAAAGAGCCATTTTAGTTGCCAAAATCTATGTATTAAAATCTCAACAGAGCACCTTTGCAATATGGTAAAGTATTGTTAAGTTGTAGATTCGAGGTAAGGTACAGTCAACAGTACTAATGAGTCTCTTTCCGGTTTTCTTTTAAAATGCGATGAATCGTCAGCATGTGAGGATACGCGTGTCAGTAACTTTGGCTTAGCAAGTGAATGTACTTTTATACTATACGTATATATGAGTAGAGATCTTGTCGAAAACTGTATGACCTCTTAAAATAAGATGCAGAAAAGAGTTAGTTGTGGAATCAAACAATACAATGCAATATGGGATCCTAAGACTCTTAGGGCATGTTTTGCCTGACAATAATGATTGAGGTGATAAGAGTCAAGTACTTAAAGAAATAACATAGGATATTTTATGCTTTACTGTAGATGTTGTGAAAGATCGCTGAAATAAAATATTTCTTGAAAGTTCCTTCTTGCGCCAAAAGTACCTACAATGAGTGGACTTAATACTAAAATATTCAGTACCAGTCAACCGTACAAATGGGAGGAAATAGGAGCAGGTCAGTATTCAAATAATTGTTGGTACCTAAGTAAAATAATAAATGTAAGTATGTAGGTACATAAAAATGACATCGATAATAAAATATTACGTATGTTTAGTATAGGTATGTTAAATTCAGTGGCGTGCACACCAT
The DNA here is from genome assembly GCA_012932125.1 of Conopomorpha cramerella. Taxonomy (NCBI): domain Eukaryota; kingdom Metazoa; phylum Arthropoda; class Insecta; order Lepidoptera; family Gracillariidae; genus Conopomorpha; species Conopomorpha cramerella. The sequence continues at coordinate 41,352 of SJJU01000688.1, read as the reverse complement.
ATAGGCAAAAAGACACTGCCTACCTAAGTATTTTGGCTACCCTACCTAATAATAGTTATTGCTACATCTTTTTTTTGTAGTACTCACGACATAGACTAACGAAGGTCCTGTATTTTGTGGGTGAGTAGATAGGTAGATACCTATTTCGTAAAGACCAGTTACCTATACATAGGGGTCAATCCTTGGGGATTGCCTACCTTGTCGTAAAAGCCAGTGCACGCCACTGGTAAAATTTATGCGTTCGATCTGTCTATTCTAAAAAGCCTAATCTCAGTACCGCGCTGCTTGATGCTCCAATCAATTCTTGTTTACGCGAAAATACACTTAGTAACAAAAATACCACAAATGATTGAATCGCTGACATCACATGCCCCAAAAACTGGTGTCGACGACACTCAGCCAGGTTAAAAGCAGCATATTAAAGCATTTTGTGCCTAATTCAAAAGACAATAAAGCTTTGTTTAGCAAGAAACAGTTCATAAAAGCAAAAGCATACAATCACTACAAAAATAAACGCCATCTCAATGACAAAATTCTAGAGAAATAATTTTAAATTCTTTACTAAGTTGAAGACGTAGGACTGTTTCCAAGCAGCAATTTGTCGCAGAAAAAATATTGAAACAGAAATCTGAACTTGACCTAGTCCCGATTTTAAAAACAAAGTTTGTCGAGAATGTTCGTTACGACAAGTATTTAAATCAAGGTTGTAAACGGGAAACCGGGACAATTTACCCTACCTCTTTCCCACCACTGTGACACTTGTTTATAGTCCAGACCTGTCTTCTATCAGTGAACACTCGGCTAGATCCTGCAGACCTAGCACGCGCGGCAAGAAAGACACGACATAGAACAAGTACGCGCTGTGATTGGCTCCTATATCACACATCGTTCAAGCGACTTAGCTGGTTTCAACCAATCGCAGTGCCTGGTATGTCTTGTCATGTCTTTCTTGGAGCGCTTTGCTAGGGGTCTGATTGGCTGTTATGTCACGTTTCGTGCGACTCATTCTGTTTCAAGAAATCGCAGCGAGATATATGTCTTGTCACTTCTTTCTTGGTGTACTTTGCTAGGAGGGAAGAAGTAAGTTTCGTGTCTTGGCCAAAGTAAATTAAATTAAGCACGACTTATAAATAAGAAGAGATATCCTCTCACCAATTAACGCGCTGTCATTTATACAAAGGTTATTACAGTTCTACTGGAACTAGTTATTCCTTGGACATAAATCTGATGACAGACTTAAGTTACGCTTAGTATGTCTTTGAAAAAGTTATTCCACCAATATTAGTAAGGCCTATAATGAACAATGCGTGTAGTATAGCCATAAAGGTTGATTATACTATGTTTTACCTATGATTATGCTAAAGTGGAGTATTTCCTCCTAATCCAACAAGTAATCGGATCACTTGTTTACAAACAACAAAGTGTCGTAATTTAGTAACATGTCATTACTCTTGAAAGGTGACTTAATCGATTACCTTAATTTTAGGTTCGGGTCTCTGTAAAGTTGAACGTTCCATGTAAGGAACAACACCAAAATGTGTTTATGTTTAATCAACTCTGCAACTATTCATATTAATCATGTCGATGTTCTTGAGTAAAATCTCAAAATTAAGATAACTTTCTTTAAAGCATTAGGGAAAAAATTAAGGATGACGTGTTATGATTTTTTTTCTACTAAGAGAAATCTAATCTCATTCTATCTATTGCGCAGCTTTTCATTGCAGGTTCCTAAATAAATACAACTGGTTTGTAGCTACACGGGACTATAATTCAAATATAAAAAGTTGACGGATTCCTTTTAGTTCTAGCGTGCGAAAACAAGCCCACGTGCAGAGGTAACGGCGTAAGTAGGAAGGAACCTATTGATCTGGGGGGCGAGGGGTCCCCCAGGGCGCAGTGCTTATCGAGGGGTGTTCTTTTGGTCTAGAGTTTGGGCGGTGCGTGCCGCCGCGTGCGTTCCCCTCGGGTTCAAGGCCAAGGCCTGCGTCCATTCAGATCAGAACACGTGGCCGCAAGTAAAAACAGTGTACGCCATTCGTACCTACTGTTATTGTTATGTCGTACTATTCGCTTGCCAGCCGCCTTTATATTTCCGTAATTGATAAACAAATTTTCAGTTTTCTTTCGGAATGAAAAAAAACATCTCTTAATCAGCCCTGAGTGTACCGAGTTCACTAGATCGTGCCTTATCTTGGATTATAACATCGAGTCCCTTCCTTCGTGCAAAGGCGCTCGAGAATAAAAAAAAAACTCATGAAAATCGCAGCATTGCCATGTTCAAAACGCCTCCGAGGATCTACGTGCTTTGCCATAACATAAACATGAAAAGCACACAAAAGCCTCTCCTAGTCGCGTCGCCTCGTTGTCAGATAAAGTCGGAGCGTTTCTTTTACCTACCACCACCGGCGAGGGAAATGCCTGTCTGTATGAAATGCAGCGCTAGAGCGGGACGGAGCGAGCCCCGCCGATCGTTAGCCCTGATCTTCAGCGCACCACAAACACACAAGCCGACAGAGAGCGAAATCATACGAAATTGCAGCGAGAATGCACCTAGCCAGTATTATTACCTACCAGTTCTATTGGCAGTCAAATATAGACCTAAATATTTAGTGGCTAGGATTGGAATCGTTCGATGGAGTTAGAAAACCGGTTATTTTCTTCGCGCAAGCGAATTTGAGCGTTTGCAGTTGAAACACAAGTTCGTTTCGCTGCAGCGGCGGAGTGTGGAGCGCAGTGGGCCCTATATATTTAGCCCGCATTGCATGTAAGCGACGCGGCATAGTGGGTGTATAGGTCGGTCGCACGCACTCCTGAACTAGTCGGAGGGCTTCCTACATGTTTCCTATTATCGATTTATGTTATGCGACGGAGTAGCCTCGTTGAAATTTGCTCGGAGGCTTGTTTCTTCAGGTATACTTACATATTGTACATGCCTCCTTATTACTCTGGGTACGTTTAGTTAAGAAAGTTTCGACCACCATAGGACTATTGAAAAATAAATTACCTGTGTAACTAGGTATCGTTTTTAGGTATATTTTCCTAGTATAATGCGAACCTATTATGTCCAATCAAAAACCAATAGAGGCAATCCCAATGATTGATGAAATATTGTCGAATATCGTTTACAAATAATGATAAAATGTCCACAAACAGGATCAATACGTTTCTCCTTGGGAGAGCAATTTTCTTAGTGATTGAGAGCGCTGACAAATTTTTCCAAGGTTTCCTTGTATTTTTCGTCTAAATTGAGTTCCATAGAAAACGTGTGAAGGAAAACGACTTCGCTTCATTGTTGGCAAGTATTGAAAACACGTAATGTTACCTACCACATTACTCAACCTTATTTAAATAAAGAAACTTGTGTAAGGAATCATTTGTCTGGTGAATTTTGTGTATGAGCCATATACTTCTTTAACATTTGTTGGTGCTACATCCATACACTAGTTGCAATGTTTAATTATTTCCGGATATCGACCAACCACCTCGGAAACCCAACCTACGCAACACGCATTGCTTGAATTCCAACAAATCGATGTTGCAGTGAAATTGTGTCTCCCGTCTGCGCTGCAAGCCCCGCTTCACGCAACCATTGCTAAATATAGGCCCGCTGGGTAACTGCAAGTTGTGCGTGGTCAGGACTCTGTCCCCCCCTCCCGTACCCCCCACTCCCCACAGCCCCTCGTCGCACCGCTCGCTCCCCCTGGAGCACAGGGCTGACAGCCATACGTTATGGGGAAAACTGCGAAGCGGAAATTTAGTTTATTTGACAGTAGATGTCTGAGTGAGGAGTTATTGGTACAATCACAAGTACATATTTAGATGTTATTGATCTCATATAAAACATTCTAAAGTAAAGGTTTTATTACAATTTCTGGTTAATTAGTTTCTAAAACAAAATTTATTGGACAAGAATATTCAATGAACTTATTACTAATTTAATAATTCAGCTTCATAAAATAAAAAGCTTCGTTATACGAAAGTAAAAATAAATTAGTTGTTGATTATTTTCATTTAAGATTGAGCAGTGCGAACGCTCCAAATTAAACTCCATTTATTACTTCTCTTTAGTTAGTTAACTACTTCTATTCAAATGATTCACAACTCAGTTTTAATTCTCACCGTTTATTTATCAATACGTCGTTAAAGTGTGTCCGTTAATTGGCGTCGGTTGTTGGCGTATGAAAGTCGCATGATCGATCGTGCTGTGCCCATAAATTGATAGCCCTAGCTGTCTAGACCACCACGTAGAAGGGGAGAGTCCAATGAGTGAAGTGGCTGCGGGAGAGGGGGGCGAGGGCACAAGGGACGAGCATGTGTGCGCACTTTATGCATATCGTATGCAAAGATACAACACGGCGCATGCATGCACACAATGCAGGCGGTCACTCGGGCAAGCGGCAGGTTCAACCAAACTAACTTACGATAGGTCAGGAAGGCTACCGGATACGAAACGAATTGTACCAAGCAACCGCATATCCACAACAGGCACCTAATTAATGGCATATTTGAATTGCAAACGTCACATTGTTGTATGAAATTTGCGTTATTTATACCGCGGTAGTTGTGGTCGCCGTACGAGGGAAGTCACCTTGTGGAACAAAAATGTTTCTTTTTTTTTTTTTCGTCGTACGCAAAACTGGTGACATTGAGTTGGCTCATGTAGTTAGTGAATATTACAAAAAAAAAACGAGCTTTGTCAACATCGACCTCGGCGCTTTAATATCTTTGTTTCAAAATTGAGTAGTAACTGAAAGTATTAACGTTGGGATGCATAATTTTATATTTTTTGCGGTCGGCGGGACTCGGGGTCTGTATTTAGTAGGGTTATTAACTTGAGTGTACACCTATAGCCTAATCTCTCTTTTTTTGTTGTTGTTTACTGTATGTGTGCTACCAAATAATCTGGTAGTCCATTTAATATGTTGGCCGTTCCTTGAATATAAAACCCTAACGTCTATTATTAATTTTAACTAAATTGTTACGTTTTCTGTTTCAATTATCCAAAATTGACGTGATGTGACGTCACATAAATGACTTCACTACACGTGGAAATGATGCAGCTGCTCTATACATAGATAACTATCTAAGAGATAACGATTCTTTAAAAATATGAACCCCTTCTCTGACAGTGAACGATTGTAGCCGTGGTAACAATGAAGTATCTATTGTGTCTGATTTACTGTCAGTGGAAGGGTTAAACTGCAGATTATGTTAAAAATATAACCATCCATACGAAGATGCAAATATGATGAATGAATATGATTTCCATGATGCAAATATCACGTTTTTTGGGGTGAGGATCCAATAGTCGCAAGCTGAGACAGTCTATAGCAACAACTCGTCTAAAAAGCAACTGGCAACTCGTGTAAACAATCAAAAGAGTAATATAACATAGACTTGCTAGGCGTCTAAAATGATAAATATAAGTTTCAAGAAGTCTAAATATGTCACTTACTAGACTAACTTATGTCAGTAGCGTGCACTGGCTTTTACGACAAGCTAGGCAGGAATCTTCAAGGATTGTCACCTATGTAACTTGTCTTTACGAAATATCTAGAAAAGGTACCTATCTACTCACCCACAAAACACAGGGCTTTCGTTAGCCTATGTCGTGAGTTCAATAAAAAAGGTTCTAGCAATAACTCTTTTATTAGGTCGGTTAACCAAAATACTAAGGTAGGCAGTGTCTTTTTGCCTATATGGTGTGCATGCCACTGACTTAAGCTGTATGTAAGAATCCCCTAGGCTGAGCTTTGATTAGTATTTAGACTGCTGAGACGATGTGCATTGCTGATTTCGTCACTTTAATTTCACTGTCGTCCGTAGCGAAACGGCGATGCACATCGTTTTTTAAGACGTATACGGCAAAAAATCGTGCCGTGTGAACGAAGCCTTAGTTGTGGCTAGCCAATTCCGACCGGTTTTTTAGATGAAAAGCAGTAGGTGCAGTGTCAGTTTTTGCTTAGCTTCAATCAAACTATTGCAAATTGTTAGGTCATACTCAGATTCTTATTACCTTAAAAATATGTTCTTTATATTGTAAAACTCATTAATTTATGTGAATACAGTATTAAATAAAATAATTTATTTAATTTGGGATTAAAGGCGTGAAGTGTATTTTTTTTTTATTTTATAAAATAATTTATTATTGGTTCTTCGTTTATTAATCGATTTTTATTTTATTTTTTGTTGGAAAGAAGATAATTCGATGATGGCAGATCAGAAATAAAAAATCGTAAGGGAGGGGGCTAATAGTAGGTACTGGTTGAAGTCTGTTTTTTTAATATGTTTGATAGGTCTGATAAACGACCGTAGGTATATTATGCTTTTTCTATGTTCGTTCGCGGATAACTCCGTCGTTTATGGAACTATTCAAGATTTTTCTTAGAAGATATTTCCAAGATATAATGGCAAAAGATAAATCGAGGGGAATTTTGTTTCTTTAATTCTAAATTATCAAAACCCCAAATGAAAGCCAACATCCTAGAGTAAAAAACTAATTCTACTTATAACAAACAACGTTTGCGGGTTCAGCTAGAATTAGTATGAATCCCTCACGATCTCAGAGCATGTGTATAGGCAGGTAACTAAGTAAATAGTTAGGTACATATTAGTGATGTCGGCGTACACGCGAGCGCACGGAAGCACTGCAATTGCAACAGAGACTGAAGGACACGGGGTAAATGGCACCGGCTGCGCTTGCGCAAGTGACATTGCTGCACGTTTACATAACTCGATATTTATTTACACCGAACACTAGTTACTAATACTAATATTGGGTTTTATGGTTTGTTTGTCGCATTTTTGGCACGTATTGTGACGTTTTTATAGTATACGGCATAATTCTGTGCGGTTTTATTGACGTCCTATTCCATTCTCGTAGATGTTTCGGGATGAAATACAGCCTATGTTACTTAAGAATATTGAGGAAGAATTAAGGAATTGGTGCAATTCAGCATTCTTATAATACAGGATTATCCCAAAACGAAAAAAAAACTATCGATATTACTGGGTTTCTAGACCATAATTGTGAAATGAAAATGGTAATTCTTGTAATAAATACATAGTGCGACTAATTGTTTAATAAATAAAGATAATCGATGAAGATGTAGCAAAGATCTGTTGATGTAACAAAATTAACACGTTCGAGAACACACCCCGCTTGTTAACGTGACAATAATAAAATTTCTACAGACCCAAATCAAGTGTCCACGAAAGTGTTGAACATCTAAAGTTCCAAAAGGGCGTAAGTGCCCGAAACGACTTAATTATAACACCAAAAAAAAAACACAAACAAAAGCGTCGCGTTGCGTTACAAGCAACCATAAAAATTAAACGAAACTCCTTTCACGGATTAAATGCGGACAGTTAAAATAACTTTTCTTTTTTTCTATTGTCCACAGATTACAACGCCGCCCCTCTGTTCGCCTCGGAAAACGCCTCCAGTGGTAAGTTGGAAAATACCTAACATACTTAAAGGCCCGTCCATACAGTCTGACAAAGATCTTTCGGCGCGTGAGAGCTGAATCTTTGACGTAATTTCTTGCTTCTGTGTTTTGCCCCTTCTTAGCTTAATTTTGTTTCCGTGTATGTGCCTGTTTTGCGATAATATGGAGGATTGTTCAGGAAAAAAAAAGCTTAATTTGCTGAAATTGGTCAGCCACGCGCTAATAGATCATTGTCCCATGGTAGGTAATGGGGTAAACAGAGACATTCGTCACTTTTAGTCCGACAGTTGACTAATTGACTAATAGGAACCCTTCCTATTTGTCATCGGTGATAGATGACCAGAACATCGACCAATAATCCCTTCGTGACCCGACGAAAGTGCAATATTACGCCGTGCACTGGAAGGGATACACAAAGGAAGGTGCTGGTCGTATACCATATCGATCGATACCTTTTATTTATTTATTTAAGACACACCACTTACGTACTAAATAAATACATCGAACTATATTTATAAATAAGATTCTGGTACATAAGTCTATAACAGGTGATTACAACACTGTTACATAACATGCAGCATAACCAAATATAAAAATATTATTAACCATATATACATTTAAGTAAAACAATAAGATAAAACCAGGACATGTACTTGAAACAATTAGATATTTACGCAACAAATTAAAGCTGTGACACTAAATTATTTATTTCACGTGATACCTATACCACTTCTCCACGTAAACTCAGGCTTTGTCACGGAACACACAAATGGACTCGTCAATATTACTGAACGGGATTGAGAGGACCTTTGGAGACATGGTCCCTTCTAGTCTGATTGATAATTAGAGCTTAGATTATTGAACAGTCATAATTCTATAATTTTATAAAAAATAATCCGTTTATCTTGTATGAACGATTGGGCCGATATTGGGCTTGTTATTTTTCCATTCTTCCCAACTTCGCTAAAGTACAGTTAAAGAAAAAAACATTTATCACTGTATTTTTAAAAGATAAATAAAACTTACTACTTATTCTTCTTCTTATTTAATACATAATAAATGATGTACCAATAACTGTACAAGGTTTTCCGAACTGGTTGGGATAGCCAGTTGGGATAGATGGAACAAGCCCGATTTTGCTAATCCTTTTTTTTTGCTATGATTTTCATTGATAATGGAGGAGGTTCTTATGGAAGATTTTTTTAAATATATTTATTTGTTCTGATAAACATTGTACTTTGAAAGCAATACACATATTTAATACATATAATTAACGTCTGTCGATTCCGCTAGTACATAATTTATCTATTATCTAACTTTTACATGGCCGACTTAATTATGTTATAGACAAAATAATAAGTAATTCGATCATTATCTTGTAAACCTACACGTGTCTAAGCAATAGATAGCTAATTACTTAACGACCTTCTGGAAGATGGTAACGTATTTTTTTTTAAGTTGTCCTACGATCTAATTAACCTAATCTTTATTTATTTAATGACACTTTGTTGTTTAGAATTGTACGAAAGGGTACTTAATGCTAAAGCAGTCCACCAGTCAAATTCTTCTTCTACTATCTAGTGTTTTACCATTTTTCCTTTTTATTTATTGATTGTATGACTATAAATAAAAAACAGGATTAAAAGGTGTGAAGTGTATTTATTTACTATTTTATTATGTATGGCTATTATTGGGACACCAGAAACTCTAACGGCGAAACGTAGAAGAAAGCAGATGGGTGTTAAGTAAGTGGTGAGCTCAACTGGTGGATGCTCAACCCCAAAAACTGTTCTAGATAGTAGGCGATTTAACGGAGAAAATATTTGGGTACTTATAGGCAATTGGTTCATGTAATAAGTTTCTGCGCTCGAAAAAGCCCTGTGCATATCTCCACGTCACTAAAAATAGTAAGTTAGTAGGTTGCGATGCCGTGACGTGATTGTGTGAACTGAGCCACACTACTATTCGGCTTGACGTATCACTGAAGCCGAGTTACGAAGGTTTCTTCTCATACATATTTTTCACATAATAATTATTCAGTGCTGACCAGCACGTGAAAAGTAACAGTAGAACATACCACAAAAAAAAACCACTGCATACCTATCTGCGAATCTCAATTTGACTGTACCCTAATAACCGCGCTAGTGAGTGTCAGAAATTGTTATGTAGGTAGTGATTTCGCTAAAGATATTAACGACAAGTCTAGCTACACAACGCACGCTAACTTGAACTCTCATTACTCGAGAATTGTTAGGTAATGTAGGTCGGCCAGTGAGTGTTACCACCTCTGATAGTGATAAGTAGGCGGCAGCGGTGGCTGCTCTGGGTTGTTGACCTACTGAGATATCGTATCGGTTAGCCACGTCCTACATACTTCCGCGCGTACCCCTCCGCTATGCAAATTGTCTACGACACGTTTAGATTGATGAACCTTGACAATTTTATTAGCTTGTCACCTGTACCACAACTACTGCATCTATGAAAGCAACTTTTTCCCGATTTCATAGTAGACCCCTAGCCAGTTTTAAGGGTAACCTAAAAATATAAATTTGTATACTTAGGCAACCGCTATGGAGACGGCGACAGGGTATTGTCATATTTCTACCGGCGTAATACGCAAGTCGTGTGTAAACGGCGAGTAGAAAATGTCACCACCCCAGTCCAACTTTTCCTATCATGGGGGACGTAAGAGGCGACCGAGGGAACATCCCAAAAGGACGGGCAGCAACGCTCTCTGTGAGTTAAACCATTAAACCACTGCGATCGCCAACCGAGCGTGGCGATCATGGGGACCCCCAATTGATCATGGCCATCATTGGTTGAGGTCGGCAGTGGACGTCATTGGCGGATGGTGATTCCGCAGGTTATGGAAGCTGGATGCGAGAAGCCGAAAATAGATCACAGTGGCGTGCAATTGGAGAGGCCTATGTCCAGCAGTAGAAAAGTATGGGCTGATGATGATGATGACATTATGGACATGCACACGATATTCTAACATTTTAATTGACTTTCTTTCCCTGCCTACATACAGAATGCAGAATGAGTACATATACGAACATGGAGAAGCTTCGAAGACTTGATGCCTTCCTAGGTCGTAAGTAGGTGTGGTAAAACAAATTAATCGGACAGAAACCGCTTTAATATACACACATCAAAAGTGTTTAGGGATCAAGATCACTTTTGCTGTGTGTATAACACTAGCTGACCCGGCAAACATTTCTTTTGCCGTAGGAATTGATTGTTCTTCACAGGAAGAAAAACTATTGAACGGATTATAACAAAACTTGGTGGCTATACATATTTTATCCCCAAATTCGAACTGGCACGAAATGGAAGGAAATATCTGGACACGGTATGCTTCAATTGAAACTACTTTTTCTCCTGCGATTTTTTTAAAGTGTGTGATGAAGCGATTAAAAAACTGCCGTTCTATTTATTGACTACTTATTAATTTTAGGCACGTATATTTTTTCAGTTAACAATTAGTGTATCTGCCTACCCCGTTATATAAATGTAAATTAAACTCCGATCAGATTTTAATTTGAATTTCCCGCGCATTAGCGTCATTTAAAAAAGTATACTTTTATGGTGGCAGCACGACACTGTGTTCTAGAAATTCGTCTATGGAAAATTTCTATTTGGCCTTGTACAATAAAATTTGTTTTTTAAAAGAAATAATTCTAGAGATATTTGAGACAGTAATGTTTAATGTTGTTTATCTTTACAGGTTAGTGTTGTTATTTACAATAACTTTTAACTTTCATAAGTTATAAGAATAATAATTTGTCATAATGTTTTATAAAAATAATAAACCTCTTTATAGAGCAACACATAAAATATTGTTTCAATAAACAACATATTACATAGATTTAACGTATTATAAATAAAACTGGAAAGAGAATTAAAACCGAAACAAAATAGGACAAACGATATTCAATATTTTCATTTAAGTAATTTGATACTGTAATGTTATCAGTAACAATGCGGTTATCAAATGAACTGGATTACGTCATACACATTTGACCGATAGTACCTGAGCCGACTTACCTACAGTTTGATACCTACATACCTACAGTTACATACATATGAGTCACGCGTTTTATACTACTATGCGCTAAGCTGGAAGGCCTTTTTTGACGCGTGTCAAGAAGGATGCGCTCTGTGATTGGCTGTTGTGCTACACTTAGTGCGATTTCGTTTGTTTCAACGAATCGCAGCTCGGTATATCTCCTTTCTATTCTCTCTTGGATCGCTTTGCTACGTGGGCAGCAGAGCTATTGTTACTTCAATAGTTGCTGGTAGATAGGCTGAGAATCGAAGGTTGACAAATGAAATAACTAACATTTATACGTACGTACTTTCAGTTACCGCATCAGTGGCTTAAAAAATATAAACCCAATTTAAGTTCCAGCCGAGCCTTGTACAATGATTACTTACCAAAAACCAAGAAAAGGAGACACGACAAGAAACCATATTGAATAATACTCCACTCGCCTGTCAAGCGAGCACTGCAGGACTTTGTGTATGAATCTGGCGGAAAAGAAAAACTAACAGAAAACGTATTAGAAAAACAACAGAAAATCTCTTCTGTCAAAAATTAAAAAAAAATGTTCTTAGCTGGTAGTCCAGCAGCAAGGAGGCAACAACAACAACTGCTATTATTGTTAAATTTGGCTTAAGGAATTAGTCCAGGCCGTAATAAACATTTTTCTCACAGTTCTGTTCATCTTTCAGGATCGGCGAACGAGTCTACACAGTATTTTGTGAGAGTAAGATCAGACTGTTTATAAATGTGTAGGTAGGTACATGAAAATATTTTTTACTGTCGCATACACTAGATGCTAGAAACCAACTACACTAAATACTCATGTTTGTAGGGTTACAGTTTAGGTAGAGACATCGCACAAAACTTTATGATTCATACACATTCACCAAAGAAGAGTTTTCTAAAAAAAATCGAATCTGTGGAACATGGAAAGGAAAGAGATGCAACTATCCTATGAAATTTCGACTTCGGGCTCACTCCTTTATGTTTTTACTAATTTGTTACTTCATACCTACAAATACAAAAAAAACATTAAATCAGACAAAAAACACCAGAATTCAGTTCAAAAGAGTGAATAGAAACAATTGTGAAGAATCTCGGAGAATCTTCTTGAATTCCAGTGAGCGTTTCCCTAGAAACAGGTATACCTAGGCCATATCAAGCTGGCCATAAGGAGGGCAGGGTTTCACCACAACACCGTCCTGCTTGCTTACCGGTTAGTGCAGTTTCACTTGCCAAGACCAGTCCGATTGGTACCACTTACTAACTACTTTGTAAAACTAGGACTGGGTTTCAATTTTGAAATTGTCTTCCAAATTGATTTTAGGTACGTGACCAACTAGGATAGTTTTTAATGATCTATTCATTTGAATATTGATATTTTAAATGCGCAGTGATATTCAAGTTGTGTATATGTTCTAGATGTAGCTTATCCCTGTAGTTTATCGCTTTCCCGCGGGAAATTCGCGATAAAATGTAGCCTATTCCGATGTATAAGCGAAATTATTGTAAAGTTTCATTGAAATCCGCTGAGCAATTTTTGCTTCAAAGATTAACCAAATATCCTTGCAAACTGTCGAATTAGTAAATAAAATACAAATATAAAAATACCATAACCAAATTTCATCATTAAACAACAAAAACATCAAACCGAGGTTTTCCTTTTGCCAATAAAATAGTCTTAATATAACATCAAAGGTTCAGTTCTCCAAACGTCAAAAGCCTAGAACGTATTTTATAATGAGAAAAATATTTACTCCAGACATATTACACAAACATTCTCGTAACAAGTTGTACCCACTGTAGGTTTCCGGAACAGGCACTTCCGCAAACTTCACAAATTAATCACTTACAAGTAAATTAATTAATTCTGCTTATGACTGTGTAATAAGAGACGTTTTTGTATGTATATGTACTACAGGGTGTAATCGTTAACTGTGGCCAGGCAATCATTCCGTAATTATAACTGGAATCAGAAAACTTTCAGATGATATTGAAAGTGCGTTAACCAATGAGTAAAATGAAATTTAAAACTTTTTAAAATAGATGAAGTTATATTATTCTGGGCCAAGATAAGTGACACATATTTAAAAAATACCTGGAAACTTTTACAGACGGTCATTTGACCCCAAAATTATATACCCCGTACTGTATGGGTGTCAGAGGCTAATATAGTCCTAAGAAACTAATATAGGACTAATATAGTCCTTAAATACATACATAGATAAATAAAACACCCAGAAGCTCACAACAAATGCCTTAGCTCATCACAAAATAAGCGAACCCGTTACCGTCATTCTAGAGGCAGATCCCCTGACCATGCCGATCTTCAAATAAAGCCATTAATTCAACTCTAATCGTCGGTGTATCCAATCCTTGCATATCTATGATTCGCTAAAGTATATTTTACGTTTCATTTAGGTATTTCTCAAGTGGAGATAGCTCAAATAGAATTGCCGTATCATTATTTAAATTACTCAACTTGCTTGTTATGATACTAAGACTTCGCAAGAATCCAGTTCTTTACTTAAGAATTACATTTTTCTTTCTGCTAAATGCTTTTTCTTGCCGGCTTTTTATTTGCAATTTCGAGATGCCTCTTAAATATGTGGAATCTGGGGTAATAAACTATCTTGGAAACTTGAAAACGTTCTTTTGTTTGTTTACTTCTTCGCATCATTATGGTCTGCAGCTTTTTTCTTTAGTGCTGGCATTAAGTTTCTAACTATCGACATTTGAGTGACAACTTGATGGTAAGTAAGTAATATTGGTAATAATTACGTCATGGTAAAAATTACCGGCTTTCTGTTCTCGTGATCCTGCCGGGCATGTATTTATATTTCACTTACATAGTTGTATGTAGGAATGGAAATATGTAAACTTTTGAATCTTTGATCTCTTTTGAAGGTATAATCAAAGTAAATGTTGATACATCATTTATTTTTACCAAAAAAACCGTCACAGTTTAGAAAAGAAACAGTTACTAACCTACTTGCTTTAACCCGCAACCAACGATCTCAATTTGTTACTCAAATAAGCGGGACCAATAAATTTGGATCCTAGTCTAAAATAATTCACCTTCAGTGGAGTCTTGTAATGGCGGCGACAGAACAAAATAATTCATATAAATCGTTTTTCGAACACGGCACTTTGAAATTCAAATTTGGAAAACGCATTCACGTCAGAGGTCCTGTGCAGCACAGAACAATCGACTAACGGATATGCAAAAACACGTGCGTGGCGCAGTAAAATTGGAACTGAATTTTTACTTGTACTTTTTCTTTTGGCGTTTCTTTTTACGGCTCGAAAGTCGTTTTCACGAGTATCTTTGAAAGTTTTCAAAGGCAATCTTAAAGAAAAATGAAATTTTGTTAATGAGCTCTTTTTATGGGCCTAACCGTCCTATTGGGACAATTTAACTTTTTATTAAAAATTATAATTTTTTTAATATTTCGTGGCATAGTTCTGATTGTCCTATCGGCGACGTTTATTGGTTTTCTACTGTTTATTTTGAGATCACGTCATTTCAAATATGCTTCTGTTGTTTGCAGTCAAATATTATCTTATTGGCCGAAGTCAAGTCGAGGACTAGGCAATAAGTTCTATACCTCCGTGTAACTAACGCGAGATTTTTGATAACTCCGATTTGTTTCGCGATTACTCCGGCATTTTTGCCATCATTGCGGTTCTTGTCTAAACGACTCCAAAATAGAAGGTTTCTCAATCCGATCGAATATGATTTCTTTTATTTGTGGTATCGTAGAAGCCGATTTTCTTTAATGTTTTTTTTTTGTTTGGAAAAGTGCTATCACAGGGGTGCTCCCACGATAAGGCAAGCAAGATCTGATGGTGTCTCAAAGAAATCGAGGGAAAACTTCGAAAAATGTAGGGAGTTTTTGCTTTTTAATTTCCTGCTTGAAGTCGGTTCTTATTTGTTGAGTTTCAGTACCTCCCACAGTGACAATAGCACAAAAAGTGAAAATTGAAAAAGATTCAGCTTCTTACCCCGAATTTCATAGGACTTCTTCTATTTACTGTGACAACGGTACAAAAATAATTGTCAAATAAGTTGTTACATATACTGTTAACTCTAGCGAATACAGCCATACCTAAAACACGACGCTAAGCCATGAGGGGCATTAGAATATTAGCACTGTAAGCCCCGCTGTTCCTTTAATCCGTATATGATGGACGCATCTCTAGTTCATATTTTAGAATTTGAACTAAACTTGCATTCTATGTCATATATAATACAGCTTAGTGTACAGTGGAGTCGTAAAGTTAGAGTAAACCGACATTGTGTACGACTGTACTTATGCCACGGTATTGAGATTAAATCTTTTGAATCCTATTTTAAATGATCCGACGAGGTGATGGCGCCAGTCGCGCAGCGTCTTTCCTGTATTCTTTCCTTTTAATTTGATATTCATTTACTTTAATAGGATAGGTATTAGTATTTTCTCTGATATGTCGTCTTATTAAATACTTTTGTGCCTATTCAAAAGCTTTTAGGTCTACGTCTATAGTAATTCACGGTACCTAACTCCGCTTATTGCTTTATGGAACACTATGAAGCCAGTATTACCCAAAAGTAAATAAATTGCAATATCATAATTGATATTCAGGGATTTATAAATGTATAATAATATCCGATGTAAATTGCAGATTTAATGAAATGGCTGAAATTGGATTCTAATTTACTTTTTCGTGGAGGCGGAAAATGTTTAGAAACTGCATTAATTCCGTTGGAGGTGGAGGCCAAAATGGTAATAAGGGTGATTTAATCAAATTCTTTTGAAAGGAAATCCCAAGATTAATTAGTTTTTTATTTCTATTAGGGAGATTTTATATTTGAAAGCGACGGTATAAACAAACGGCAAGGTACTTGAAGTAACAACGAAAACGTATTTGAAACAGTATACAATAATTTTATTTGAATGTAGGACGTAGGTAAGGGTGAGCCACGTTGGATCAAATCAATGTGGTTCTGAAGAAAGGGAATATTAAAAGCATCAAAACCGCCGGGCAAATGATGCATGAAAAGATTAATATGACTGTGGAGAAGGCGAGAGAGGCGGGCCAGGAGGTAGGTGGAGATTGATTGTTTCTGCCAAACGATCTGGGAAAGATAGGAGATATTTTATACGTGTTTGTAAATAAAATATTTTGTATCATAACTATTCGTAACCTCATAATTTATTTTATTTTTGGCTTCATTGCTTATTGAGTCATAGAACATCACTAAAAAATATATATGTCCAAGGATGCATTTAATTTTGAATCGCATATTCAGTGTCACAAGGTTGAGGTACTCTTATCTTTTGAATTCTGGATTCCATTTACACATTTTTTTTGTTTGTAAAGACCAGTCAAGTTCCCAATCCTACCGTCATATTGAAACTCGTGTATATTTTCGGAGGCTCTCCGTCAATCAGGTTTCGTGGAAAATTCTGTTACAAACCTTTAAAATATTAATCAAACCGAAACGATTGCTAGTATTTTCCATTGAATCAGAACTCTCAAAACCACAAGGAAGGGAAGGGATGCAAAATAAAGAAATACACTTCACTCCTTTTAATCTCCAAGCGGGGTAGGCAGAGGTTCTTGTTGCAAAATAAGTAAGGGGAAAAGAACGCAGGTACTTTTAAAGCGCGACATTATCTCAGCTGAGTAATCTCCCACTTATGGTGAAGATGGTCCTTATTTATTAACCGTGTGCATCCGGCCTTATCTCCTTTACATTAGTCTTCCTTCGCTCGCTGGTGCAGACCGCGGTCGCTTCGTTACTTTTCGCAGCTTAAGATGTACTTACTGGAATTTATTAAAAGAATATTCTTACTAAGCAGAAATAAAAATGTGATTTTGATTCGAACGACCGTTTGGCTTCTGATCATAAAAATCTAGATATTTCAGCGTGTGTTTCTGAACACAATGGTACTTACGTTTTTATCATTAAATATATTCAATGAAATAATGAGAGAAACTGATTGTTGAAGTATTATGTAAAATGTTTTATTGCAACTTGATACAAAATATATCGATATTCGTGAGCAACTAAAAGTATGTTAGCATCCAATCGTACCAACAACAGATTAGGTACCAAGTACTATTTTAGGTGTATAGATTCAAACAAAATCGTCTCTACTCGAACTAATGCCATATCTTGTAGATCGGATAAGAGCTTTACGAATCCTTTCAAATCAGCAAAAGCTTTTCAGAATAAAGGAATTTTGTAACATATTTTTACTCAACTTCAACGTCTTTTTTGTGTAGCAAAACTGTTTTTTTTTCCAGATGTCTTTGGATATTAAATGATTTTTTTTTATCGAATCCAATAAGATACCTACTTAAGTTTGTTACAAATTTCCTACACATGGTTCTATCTCACACGTTTAGTTAGTCATCAGAGAACGATAGAAGTATAATTCAAAATTTAATAAACTATATTATGACGGCTTACTATCACTTATTTGGCGACCAATTTCCTAGACATGGAAATAACAACGATCGTACTCATGGGCACTTTATTGGAAGGCCATTTATTCCATCTGTGTCAAATCACCTATCAGTACAGTTAAAGCATAATGTTATTGTTTCCCATAGGTAAATATCGATATCTAATCGCACGATAGCGAATGTTTGGCCTCGTTCTGTCCACGCTGAGTTGCTCTAGATCCCAATCGCAGCGGTGCAATGGACCCGAATGGGGAAAGTGGCCCTAATTCACAAGAAGGGGAAGAGTTTATGGGTATGATTTCGTTATGCGGTCTTCGACATCTATGTTTCATCTTTATTGTTTGATTGTCTATAAAATGGGACAGACGTAATACGCAAAAGACTGCGCAGAAATCAAAGAGAGCTTGTAGATATTGACGTATAAGTAATTGGCTTTGAAGGTCTTCAAAGACAATATTTTGGTTGAGTGGTGCTTGCCATATTGTGTACCACAATGAACAAAAGCAAAACTTTAATACTACATTGTCTGTGATAATTATGAACATTTTTGGCAACAGTCAAGAGAAGTTATCTCAATTCTGAAACTAGCTTTGTTATGGGAGGAAGAACAAACAATGAAGGGTTCCATAAGACTTATTTTTATTTAGTTTTTCATTTCATAGTTCTAGGAGTACCTACGAACAAATGTTTTTATATTACATTATAACTCTTATTTTGTTCAACGGTCACAACAAACCCTTTAATGAAAAAATTACACTTCACGCCTTTAATCCCAAAGAGGGGTAGGCAGAGGCACTTGCTAAAGCAAGTACCCACGGTTCACCAAGCGTATTTAACCCAACGTGACAGGGGGTGAGCCCATCGCCGTTATAGGGTTCACATACCTTGTGGTGTGCGGGTTTCATCACGATGTTGTCCTTCACCGTACGAGCGTTGCGTTGCGTACATAGGCTCTAAAAAAGGGTCCCATTGGTACACGTCCAGTAGCCGGACTCGATCTCGGGACGTTCCGGTTACAAGTCAAGTATCCGACCAACTGGACCACAGACGCCGCGAATAAAAATAAATAAATTAATGAAAATAAAATACACCAAAATCAGGATTATTTCTGGGACTAACGCCAAAAAAACTACAGTTCAACTTGTTAAGGTTCCGCTGAAGTTCTACACGACAAAAATAAACTTACGCCGTATCCCGGGTAAATAAAAAAGAACACTTAAGTGGGAATATAGTCAAACATACAACTACGGGTTATCCCTCTCATTAATTTATCGTAACAGAATTTAGTTAAGTATAGGTAAAATATAATTATAAAATAACATTTTCCCCGCATTATAGGACAAACCTAAAAATAATTTGTTTTTTTTTTTATAAATGAGTATAAGTAACAGTTCACGATAACATATTTTTATTTAAAACAACCTTTGGGGCACTTTATTGGTTTGTTGTATTTTATGATATAATTGTAAATGTAAACCTTCTATTATAACTATTCATAATGTAAGCCCCAGAGTATCAGAAGTGTTCCCGCCGGGATTCTGTGACCTGGTTAGCGGTTAGTTCACCCGCCAACTTTCGATTTCGACGGGCGCCCCTACGCCGCCGTGACCTACCCGAACATCCAGCGGGGTCCCACCTGCCCCGTACTCGGGAATCGGGAACAACTGAACATTCTTATTGGGGTTTGTGGAACTCGGAAGAAAGGGGAGCTGCAGTTATTGATTTATTTTTTCGAGTATGGAATCTTCAACAGTTGAGAGGTTTTTTTTTTTTCACCAGTCTGTGTATTATTATGTAAGTTATAAAACATTTGTGTTACGCGGAAAAGTATTTGACACTAAAGATTTGTTTGAGATATCTATTTGATGAGATTGTAGATTAGTTTTTGGAAGTCCCGTTTTATAAATTTACAGTTGCGAAATCGGCTAAAAATGTTTTATCAGACACAGCATACTTTTATTTTACATACTATTCTGTGAACATATTTAGTACCTACATGTGTAAACATTTGCAGGTCTGAATTTTTTTGCTCTGGAGAAGACGAAAATGTTTGTTTAAAATAAAAATATTGATCACTTTCTTTCATAATTCAATGTAGAACTAGTACATTAAGTCATTTTTCCGCAGTGTATGATCGTTATATACTACAGAATGAAAATGAAAAAAAGAAAATCTTACGAAAACTTTCCCTAAAAGAAAAATCATGTCGTTCTAAACTTTTTAATGAAAAATTTCCAATATTTTACAAAATTACTCACTCCGTCCTTTGACGTCTCCGTTTTGTTTTTATGTTCGTCCCTGAGTTGACTTTATTAAAAAAAATTGACGAGCTCGAACTTTTGCTAATTTCTTAAAATCACTTTGAAGTTAAAAACTTGCGTGATTGGTAATTACAACTCTTAATAAAATTATAAACGTTTTTAAAACCTTTATGACGAAGTCTCAGAGAAAGATTTATATGTATAATACATCCCCAATTCAGTAGGGAAACGTTGACACGTGCAAAGCGGGGGCGGGCCGCTGTTTTATTATAAAAGCCATATAAAAAGACTTTTTACGTACCAAAAACATTACATTTTTGCATAAAATATTTATCCTGGCATGTAATCGTTAGATATAAGTACTTCTCCACTCTAATAATATCCATAGAAGGTCCATAATAATGTCTTCTTCTATACATTGACCAAAATAATAAAGCTCCAAAAGCACAGAGATAAACCATAAAGCATATTCATAGTAATTTCACTGTTCCATAACTATAACTTCGTACTTAAAAAGATAACCATAAAAAATGCAGTGTAATTCCTTTGAGAGCTGGTCTAGATTTTTGTGTAAATGTTTCACGAACAGAGAATCTCTGGATGGAAATTACGAGTAAAATAACGTTAGAAATTAAATAAGTTTACAAACGCAAAAAGAATATGGAATGATAAATAAATTGAATCGTTGAAACAGCTGGATCATGAGCTGTATTCGATGTTTAAAATTCAATAGAGTTTTTGACTTCAAATTCAGGTGGTTTATTTGTAAAAGAATCATCACCATCAGCCACATGACGTCTACTGCTGGACGAGGGCCTTCCCCAATGATTTTCATGATAATTTGTGAGGAAATGTCAATAATCTGCACGCTTGGGAGGCGAGTTGGCGATTGCAGTGGTGTTGTGCTTTAACTCAAGAGAGCGCTGCTGCCAGCCTCTGGAAAGTTCCGTCGGTCGACTCTTACGACCTCCACGACGGGAAACTTTGGGCTGGGGTATTTAACATGTGTTCTATTCGCCGTCACCACGAGGCATTTAAAAGAATACAAATCAATATTATCAGTTCTATGCTTCAGAACTTTTCTGCAAATGCAGCAAATACCTATTTTAAGAGTTGGAACTATTTCTATAGCATCTCTCATTCACAATAAACCTTGTGCGAAAGTGCAGACACAATCTATTTCTATTTTCAAATACATTAGTATTGGTCCGTTGAACAGTCTAATTGTCTCTTGAAACTTCCACATACTAACTGAGATTCTTTGCTATGGGATCTTGTGAAGTATTTGTGAGCGTCTGTAGTCTAGTTGGTCGGATACTTGACTTGCATCCAGGAGGTCGCGGGTTCGAGTTCGGCTACTGGACGTGTACCACGGGACTCTTTTTCAGCGCCTATGTTCGCAACGCAGCGCTCGTATGGTGAAGTTCAACAGCGTGATGAAACCCGCACACCACGAGGTGTGTGAATCCTATAACGGCGATGGGCTGTCCTGACCGACCCTGTCACGTTGGGTTAAATACAATTGGTGAACCCTGGGAATTTGCTTAGTAAGTGCCTTTGCCTACCCCGATTTGGGATTAAAAGGCGTGAAGTGTATTTTGTAAAAGATGTTAAATCTTAATATTAAATATTTTAGGTCTTACCAATAAGCAGGCACGCATACAAAACAAATGCTTCTTTATCGTGGGGAATCCGTAATGATACCCCACCGCTGGCGAAGGCAATGGCTTTGTTATGTGGGACCCACTAAAATCCCCTGATGGCCCCGCGCGCCTCATTGTCGCGGCACCCGGAACGACCTTACCAAGGGACCTAAGAAGAACCTGAATGTGGAATTCAAATCGTCCGCCTTTCTCCCGATCATCAATTATATTGTATGAGATTTGTGAAAATAAAAACTAAATAACAATAGGCAGCTGGCAACCACCATGACTGTAATAACAACTTTCAATTTTAAAATCTAGGTAGGTGATAGGAAAGGAAACGGTGCATGTGAAGGCACACTGGCATACAAAGTAATAACGCTGTTAGCAGCACACACAGTGAATAATGAATACATGGCAATTTCATCTCTATTGTATATTAATTTATGGCTCCTTTCACAATACAGCAAAGCAAACGTTTATATTAAAATGTTAATATTATACACGTCAAATATGTTTTTATTTACAAGGCAGGTAAATACTAATAAGTACTTACGTAAGTACATATTATTCCTCTCCGGCTATTATTCGTAGTCTTCTTTGCTTTATTGGATCGAATACCCTAAAATACATACATAGTGCGGAATGAGTTGCCGCAATTCGTGTTTCCTGTTCAGTATAGTCTGGAAGTCTTCATGGCACGGGTAAATAGGTGCCTAATAAACAAGTGTGGTTCATCGTAGAACACATCGCTGCTTAACATCAGGCAGAATGGTGGTCAAACCCTTTTTTTTGTGTGTTTAAAAAAATGTTCTAGTATATAATGATAATAAGATATATCATCATCCATACCAGGTGGATTTACCATTTACGCGAACCAAACGGTTTGCGTCTACTTTCATAGTGCGAACCTCTAGGATGTGGAATGACTTGCCGGAGTCTGTGTTTCCTGCGCAGTACAGTCTGAAGGTTTTTTAAGTCGCGGGTGAATAGGTACCTAATGAACAAGTGTGCTCCATAGTAGACCACATTGCTGCTTAACATCAGGCAGGATGGTAGTCAAACGCTTGTTCTTAATGATAAGAAAGATATAAGACAGAAGAAACTTGTATTTGGTACAAAAAAGAAAGATTTTGAAGCTTTTAATCAAATAACAACGCCGCGGGTCACTAATAAGTAATATAAAAGAACATTGAAATATCTTTAGTGTAATTACATTATTATGTTTAACTGCTAGACGTACTAACACTCGAGGCGAGGGTACTGTTTTCTTATTATTGTATTAACGGTGAATAAGCCACACAGAAACGATTAAATACTGTATTTACTAATTGAAATAAATTCTTATAAAGAAAACGAAATAAACACACTACAGTTTCATGAAATTCTACTTCGATGTCGAATCGTAATATAACAATTTGAAATTGTCTCGACAACAGGTGTAAACTAGAATGTCAACTGAGAAACCCTCGAGTCGACAGTGTCCGATTACAAATATCGATGACATTGCTTGGCCTACATTCATGTGTGTAGAAGTATGCACTATTCAACACAAAAATTATAGATACCTACTGCAAAAGGTAACAATGAATGAACAATCTTTTTTGCACATTGTAGATGCATTGCAAATTTTGTACATTTTGATAAAATTTCGAGCTTATCGCTCAGAAAGAACTTCTTCCAAGCAGCCGAAATGCGTTGTTGTTTTTCCACTTTTTTCACTAGAAAACCTTTCAGCTGAAATGAAATTTATACGTAACTTGGGAAAAAGCCATCCAGATGTAACAGATAACTTATAAAATAAGTAACAATTTCGGGGATAATCAGCTCAAGAACAGAAGTTTTCATTATATCTCGTCGACGATACGTCACCAAAAGGGTTATGCATTTTACGTTTTGGACTACGCTTTTGTATTGTTGTGCACATTTCTTCATCAGAGGGCTTAAGAACATTTATAGGTTCATAGGAAAAACGTTAATTAGCACACAGAGAACCGTTTCGTCATTAAGTCAGTCGCTTTGCTTTTGAGGTCACAATTGAGGTGGCAACGAAGCAATAAAATTAGACGTGACACGACTGAAATTAACAATCTTGAACCTCAGTTCCCGGTCCGCCACGACACTACCTTCTATTTCCTGTAAGAATTGGTCAAAGGTCTATTTTTAGAAAGTTTATGATTTTTTTAAAGAGCACCTCTCTTTGAGAGACGACATTAATAAAGGCAGCTTTGATTTTACATTGAACCGAGGTACTGTTTAGCAGTGGCGTGCACACCATATAGCCAAAAAAAAACACTTAGTATTTTGCCTACCCGACCTAATGATAGAGTTATTGCTAGATATTTTTTTGTTATACTCATGACATAGGCTATCTGAAGGTCCTGTGTTTTGTGGTTGAGAGATATGTAGGTACCTATATTTCGTAGACAAGTTACCTATACATAGGTGTCAATCATTTGTTTTGTGGTTGAGTAGATATTTAGGCCTGTGTCCAGCAGTGGACAGGTATGGGCTGATGATGATGATGGTTATGAGATATTTAGGTACCTGTATTTCGTAAAGACAAGTTACTTATACATAGGCGTCAATCCTTGGGGATTACTGCCTACCTTGTCGTAAAATCCAGTGCACGCCACTGCTGTTTAGACTGATTAAGCTTTCTGCTTCTCACGTTATTGAATGGGTGTAATCTAGGTTAGGAGGTATTGCTTGTATCTTGCCTGAGCCTATATTTTGGGTTTGTAGACGCGCATTCACCAACAACGATTTGGAAATCGTATCGATGTACTTTTGCAATTGTTGTCTAAATTAATTTAATGATCATGGACTTAATTGAATTTTGCGCTATCATTTTTTCTATATATCTTCGCTTCTTTTCTGTTTGTGTTTATCTTGATTTTACACTTTCCATTCAAAATATTATACTTCAAAATTTTCCACGACATCTTTGTTTTATGACAATAATAATATATTAAGCACCAACATGCAGCGTGGGCCGATATCGCACCGTCACCTTTTATAGTTATAATACAAACGCTCGAACCCTAAATTCTTAATCCATTTGAATAATAAATGACTAAGATTAAGTGCCTAAAAATTTTTCTTTTGTGTTTCCGTACGTAGGTCGTTGAACTGTATACAAGAGCTGCTGGGTGTCCGTCGCCGGCCAGAATAATATATTTTGTATTATGTACGAGTGTACGTTTAGATCAAGTTTATTTTTTTTTTCCTTGTTGCATATATTAATATCGAACAGAGTACCTAATGTAAATTTGGAACGGTCGCATCGCTTGTACATACGTAAGCATACTGTATACATATAAAACAGCATGACAGATGGTACTTACCTATCTTGCTTTTTTACCGGAACGAAAAAACGTAACCTGGTCATGAAAACTGTAAAAGACATGTTGTACTTTAAGTAGGTAAGACAAAAAAAACGACGTTACTAAATTAGAATTTTACAATTGTAATTTAACAGAGCGAATATACGAGCACTAACCTCTATTTCTTCCGTACTAAATGAATGTCTACGGACTGTAATGAAAAATAAATATTACAAAGTCTCTCACATTTCTGAGAGGTAAGCACTTCGCAGACCTTTTTCATAATCGCACGCATAAAAAAAATCCCAACTAACCTAACAAAGGACCTTTCACTATAAACCTTTGTGACAAGTCTGAGGCTGCGATCGATTGGGTCCTCAACGACCCTGCGAGGCAGATCTAGGTCGCGCCGGGGGTCAAAGGTCACGGGTGGGTCACCCCACGACCCAGCCTGCCGGCATAAATATTATCCTGCTCACCTTGTGAATCACATTGGCTGGGCTCTTGTGTAAGACAGAGAGAGAGCCACTTTAATGTTGCCTTCTTTTTCGTGGATGGTACCTAACTAGATACCTAATATACGAGTGAAGCCGAAAGATAGGTCGCTGTGTCAATGAACGAACAACATTAGGTAGTAATAGATCTCGCCCTACTTACACAAATACTGGGATGGTAATGGTTTCGGATTATGAATTCGTGGAAGTGTGCGATATATCTCCAGGCAAAAACACAATTTTAGAACAAATTGAAAGGCTCCAGTTTCGAGCTCTTAAATCTTCAGATAGTGATTTTATCGGACAGTACCACCCACATTTGCCAAGGAGTCTACTTTTTAGATCACTAGTACGGTATACAACACTTACGGAAAACAAAAACATTCTGAGCAAACCCGGGCACCGAAAGGTGTGTGAACAGCTAACAAAATACCCGCATTTCACAGACATTGCGTCGCCATTATAAGATCCCCAACTTTTGGGGTCCTCAAGACGTTTTCCCTTACAGTAAGAGCATTGTACAGCGTAAGTAGGTTACTATTTACTCCGAAAACTCTTTAAGATTTCGGCAGCTACTCACGGATAAAACAACAGCTCTGATGGAATTCATTTTCAGACAACAGTTTTGGTAAACAACTTTATCATAAATAGACAAGTTTTTTGGTGGTACAAATGATGGTGGATCTTCTGCAGATCCAACCAAAGTTCTATTATTCCACATTCCACAATGGCTCATCTGTTTTAGTAATTAAGATGAAGTCATTGATTTCCTTCAGTATGTATGCATTAACTAATTCATAATGTTGAATATTTTATACATTAGAACTGGAAAAAAAACAAAGCAAGTGCTACTACACGGCAGGTAGCCATTATATTTGTCCGATAACACAATTATTAATGGAACCCTACAAACATTTGCACATAACAACACGCATTCCGTTCAAACGCACACGAAGCCACGGCGACGACGGTTTCAATAGTAAATACAAGAAGCAATATTCACAAACGGTCTCACGCTCCTCGTATTCGTTGTTGCAAGAATTGCAACCAATTTTCCGCAAGAACAAAAACAACACAAATTCAATTAGGAATATGGTCGCTGCATGCGCTAGAGCTCCCACTCTCCCTATGCATTGTAATTTATAGAAGTAACACAAATAACATTGTCCAATCAACAGATGGCGCTGATGTGAGCCAAGATGGAAACGTAAATGTTCGTGGAAATTAGTAAACGACCAGCACTGCTATGGTGCATTAGGGAAAGAGAAAGCTCTGCGGTTGACTCTCTCTGAAAAGGGAACATTTTTTGTTTCCAGCGTTTCTCATCATTATTTTCAATTAATGCAAGCTGGTTGCTTACGACCTAGGTCTTGGAAGATGTCAATGCGTAGACGGTTCTGGAATTGTTTTGGACATCACAACCCAAACTCTGTTCAGAATCGACAGCTTAATGTTAATATGGTTGCTAATTCCTTGTACGTATCTTGAGGTTCAAGGAGAAAATGCTAATCTAAAAATGTACATGAGCTACCAACGTATTTCGTTACTTGGAGCGTGTCAACTGATAACATAAATGTGTAAAGATACTGTCAACTAGACACAACACCACGGTAAGTACACAGTAATTACCTGTACATGTGTAACAACTAGTTAGGGCCAGGTTTTGCACTATCAGAAGGTACCTGACACCTGAATCGGCAACTACACACAGTGTAAGTGAACAAAACCGCATGAAAACCAGCAGCCGTCAGCAAAAGTGGAGATAGTTGCAAATTGATAAGTTGCGAGGAATATTTTTCCGATGCTCTCAGCACAACGGACGGTGTTTATTCAAAGCACGATTGAAACTCGAGATTACTCTACACAGGGCCAGCAATTTTCTGCAAACCCTGCCCGTCAGATTCTACTTTGATACTCAACTCCGTTGAATTGCGAGCCGACTCACTTCGTTTAATGCAAAAAGGTAAACAAATATACATGAGTATGTCGGCTACTTAAATAGCCATGCAATTTGTTAAGGTAGATGGAACTTGTTAAAGCGGTTGGGATGCGTCCCGTCTCTATCGTGCTTTATAAAGTTTCTTGCCTCTATTTCCATACAAAGTTACTTCGAGACAAGCGTTAGCAATGGAGTATAGCTTGATATGTCTCGTGCTGGTTAGTAGGTAATCATTTGAATGCAGTGAATAGTGTTTCTGTCAGTATCATATTTGATACGCATACACGCTACTTATGGTAGTAAAATACATGCTCAGTACACTATAATTTATGTTATGTTCAAAGCAAAAGTTCTGACAAACACAAATGAAACGCGATTTACAAAACTCAGAAAATAAAGTCGTTGGTAGTGTTTCCAATTGAAAACAAGCTGTCCAGAAGCAAAGTGGGCGCAATCTGGAACACGTGAACACCCGAACGGAATCGAAATCGTGCGAAACAGTTATCAAACTTGGAATCGCAATCGACGAGTGTTTTCAAATCTTCTTCTCCAACTCTTGAAATGAAAACCAATTCCTTTTCATTTGTTTGACTGCTCAGATTGTTTTTCTGCTGAATTCATGTCGACTTTTATGTCGACAGTTTGCTCGGAAAAGGTTTCGTTATCTCATATTGTTTCGTTAAATTTCTGCTCCAGTTTCTTTGTCCTTTATTTTAGATCCGTTTACTAGAACATTGTAGCGGGGGAGGTTTACTGTAATTTTAAAGCAGTGCAGTGCTGCGGATTGGGGTGCGAGTAGGCGCGTCGCAACGGGCGGTGAATCGAGGGCGCCCGATCGATAGCGCCAGACATAAACATAGGTCAAATGCGCCGCCACCATCCAGCCTAGCCAGTCCATTCACTGCCGCCAATGTTTTCGAACTCCCTCGGCATAGGCTCCCAATGCGCCTGCGCGAGCGTCATTGCTGTTCACAGCTGGTGAAACCACCTGATGTATTTTTTTTCTATTTCCCACGGCTAATATTTATAGGAATAATAAATTTCCGTATTATTAGATGCCTTATAACTAGTGCTGCAGTTTATTGCTACGATAGTTGTTTGCGACTGTCGTATATTTTGAAACTATCCCCAACGAAGGTTCAAGGAAGCGTCGTTATTGGTTTATGGTGCCATTTCCATCGAGGAAACTTTCGAATGTCAAGTATCTACAATGGGATATCTTCAAAATTTACCATTTCCCCGGTATGAAGCTTCCGCAGCACTCGCCATATATTAGGTTCTGCTGAGTTTGCATACCTCCGTAGTTGTTGTTTTGACTGAACTGGAATGAGGCATTTGGATGCAAAGTGCGCTTTCGGGTGACAAGGTTCTTGTGTGGAATGCAAAGTTGTAATCTCTGAACACGAACGACGCTGACTCAGCGCTATTCTCCTCTTCCGTGGCTTCACTTCCACTAGATGAAATTTGTATAAAGACGCCAAGAGTGTGGACTGTGACCGTTTGCACTAAATTGCTTCCAGTATCCGAGACACTTTAATATTCCCTACTTACTTTGTTTGTTTGTGTAAAATCTTCAAGTTTATTTGTACCAGGAATGTTATTGACACCCACTACTGTTGCAGTGATTGAATAAATCACCATTTTGTTGTATTTACCATCAATCCCTGTAGGCGATATGAGGTCGCCCATAGTTATGTCATGACATACAATCAATTAAATTTCTATGTTAGGCTGTGGGAGTCGATTTATGGAGGCCATAAAAGGGTCAATCGAAGGACGGCTGAATTATGCAGCTATTAAGAAGGTTGTTCATAAATCGTTCCTTATATGTATGCATTCAATAATTGTCTTATTTTATTACATTGGCGGAACCAAAGTTTAGTTTATATACAGTAAATCCTTCAGCGTATTTTATAATATGATTTTATTTAAAGTGCATTTCGCAGACAGCTCTACTCTTTCTCTTAAACTAAAACTTACCTGAGAATATAAAACCGTATTACATGGTAATATTAAGAAGGGCTTCCTTTGATTCCCATGCACTAAAAACACTTCAATTTACAAAAGTCTTCGTTTCAACGTGGAATGCGAATAAAACTGTTATGCAAACTATCCAAGTTCAGCTTTGGACAAAAACGAGTTAATACTTTTGTTAAATTTGAACCTTTTTGTCTATTATTTTGTAGTTCGTGAAGTGTCACCATTTCTTTGGTATGTAACGTTGTCGTATTCGATTGCTGCAGCTAGGACAAGTCGTTTGTCGAATGCAGCATCAAGATGAACTCCCATCTCTTGTGTTTTACTTTGAACAAGATCTCAGAAAACTCTGGTTTCTGTTGAATTCATTACTGCAACTACGCCACGTTGCACAACTACTGCTTCTTCTATTTTATGCTCAAAGTTCTCTCTTTACTTTGTAGCACGTATTATTTCTACGGTGCTATTAACTACTTCTACTACGACTATTATTATTTTTAACGTTTCACTGTAAAAAACTTTTATTCGAGTTATTACTATTTGTTTGGCTAATTTATTCTTTTATCAATTACGTATCTCGATCTCTCAAGGTAGTAAAATTACAGAAAAATATCTAAATAAATTTGAACAATGCATAAAATTTAATTACAATTGATTATTTGATATTATTGTACCTATTGTACTCATGTGAGGTATTACGGATCATGTAAAGTAACAGAAAGATGTACCTACCCAACCCCAACGTCAAATAATAACGTATCTTAGACTTAGTACACTTCTCTTAACGCCTTTTAATACCAAAGCAGACAAAAGGCGCGAGCTAAGCAAAAGCTCACGCCTAACGTGATAGGCGAAAACAAAAAAGCCTCTTTCTAGTTCCACATTCCCGTGCGAGAACCCCCAAGAACGATATACATTGCTCTTTAAATTCAGTGACTTAGTTGGAGTATCCCTTTTTAAAACGCAATGTTCACCCGATCTTGGAAGTTCTCGCTCGAGAGTCTGGATCGGGCATCCAAAATCCTTCCATATCGTTTGCAAGCGTCATATCACATAGGACTAAGTGTGAGTCGTACAGCTATTAGGCAAGTCAAGGGCCAAGGGTTAATATAACCGAGACTGGGTTTAATAACGAAATTTCCTATGTAATTGTCACAATGCATCGACCTTTAGCCCAGGAATAAATCAAATAGCGTAGGTTGAATAGTTATAAAGTATAGCAACAGAATGCGCTAATGACTCCATTGTTGTTCGGGAAACGTTGAAAGAAATGACAAAGAAATTATAATTTTATTTTTCAGGAACTAAAAGTATTAACGTCGTGCATTTACATACAAGTACATTAATAAACACATCTGAATAATCCTTATTAATTCGTACAGAACCTGTAATATGCTAAAATATAATTTTATTGTTATTAGTTAATGACGGGGTAATTTTTGACGTTGCCTGGATGAAAATTAAACAGATTTTATACTACATATATCTTCATTCGTGATGAAACCCGCACACCACAAGGTGTGCAAACCCTATAACGGCGATGGGCTCACCCCCTGTCACGTTGGTTTAAATACGCTTCGTGAACTGTGGACATTTGCTTAGCAAGTGCTCGCTTTGGGATTAAAGTGTAGAGAAGTGTATTTTTTTGTATATTTCTATGGAAATAACTTCGTGCATAAAGATACCGGTATTGCTGACGTCAGCTAATACCTGGGGCATAAGTCTACTACACTCTCATAATGGCATCGTAGCGGCAATGTTCATTGCTGTTTTAGTTACTTTCATTTCACTAGCGTCCGTAATAAAACAGCGATGAACATCGTTTGCCGGTATGATGTCAGAGCGATGCAACACTACTAGAGTGTAAATTACTAGAGACTTGGCCCGCTGTTTCCAAGCTTGGCTTCATTCTTTATCGTTTCCACGATAATGCCCATTATATGACCCCAAAACTGTTCTACACATGGGTGAATGGGGAATTTTTCATGAAGTTTATTTTACATGTAGTTACCATTAATACTTCTGTCATTAATCAGTGTCAAGCCCTCCATACAAATATTTTACATTAACGACAATTATGAACGGGGTCTGTCAAATGAGCCCCATTGGATCCCAGAATAGGACTATACTAACACTTGGAACATCAATACATAGTATAGTACAAACTCGCCTCTCGCTTTCTGTCCCTATGTATGCTTTGATCTTTGAAACTACGCAACGGATTTTTCAGAAGAAGGATTACATTTATAATACATACAACAAAATAGTAGAGAGTCGCTGTTAATGATGTAATAATAGACTTTACGCCTATTAATCCCAAAGCGGAGTAGGCAAATGCCCACAGTTCACCAAGCGTATTCAACCCAACGTGACAGTGGGTGAGTCCATCGCCGTTACAGGGTTCACATACCTTGATTGACCTTCATTACCTTTGTCTTTCACCGTATAACGTACATAGGCTCTGAAAAAGACACCCATTCAGCGACGAAAAGGCGTAACAACACTTACTTCCATGGGAATATGTGCTTAATTACTGACTGAGCCGCATGACTATTTAAGGGTCATTATTCTTCGCGCAAATCCAAAAGTTGTGCCGTTTCTCCTATTGGTGGCAGCATTGGTGCACGCCTAGAACATTACGATTTAAGACAAAGAATTTCGCCCTTGATCGGAATTCGGCACTGGCGTCGACGTCCGTCGCGGTAATATATCTATACACACTTAGGTACTGTTGGATGCGTCGGGGCACGTCAAAGTGACCGCGACCGGGCGTACAGATGTCGTCTACGAATTACCGCCGATAGTAATAGCGGAACGCTAATGTCATCCGAGCTGTATATCCCAACCATGAAAAAATGTTAATGCTTGATCGACGTGTAGGTAGTCAACATTGCATAAAGTAGCCTCCCGCTTTTTTGTAGATAGTGATTCTTGAGGAAGGTTTAGTATATTGTATAATACATACATACAATATCCAGGAAGCTCTGTTAATAATTGGCAAAGCAACGTTTGCTATATCAGCTAGTAATAATACCTACCGAGTGTAAAAGACCCCGAGCAATGGTCTTAAGAAACGTTGTTGGGTTCGTCAATATGAGAACAACTTTTACTCAACTTGGCCACAGTAAATAAATAACAAAAAAAATCCCCTCCATGTACAAAATGATATCTCCCGGGGTAGAAAATTGTCTATTTTGTATGGAGACGAAAAAAATGTTTTTCGTTTTCTCCCATTGTCTCCATAGTAACAGTTGTTCTTATTTCCGAGCCCAACAACGTTTCTAAGACCATTGCTCGGCGTCCTTTTACACTCAGTATTGAGTATCGAGATTAGGGAAGTCAAATATCTGTGTTGAAATTTACACATTGAAATTTGCATTAAGTACTTATCAGTTTATGCGTTAACAGTCGTATGAATAAATAATTGTTACTAAGCACTTCAAGAGCTCTTTAACTAAAACGTTCAGTGTCTACGGCTGTTTGAAGTTTATTAATTACCTTTAAGAACATACATTCGGGAAGGGCGCTGCAACTAAGATGGGTTCATTAATTTGAACTTAAAAAAATTGTGTATCTTGAGAATTTGACAGCTATCAAACCTAAAATACTGATACGAAATCCCTAAGGGGTTTTGTAACGTTTAATCTTTGTTGATTTAAATAAAATATTTTATATTATTGAAGTTCGCTACTAGATATCATTGTTAAAAGGCAACAAATCGCTAGAGAAACTTGGCCCTTTTCTGCATCATCATAATTCATCATCATATAAAAAATCGTTTATCAACAACCATTGAACCATTACACCGACCAGTTTACCAACTTAACCGTGAATAACAAATAAATTACTTTGAAACCAACTGAAAAGTAATAATATATTTTATGCAATAAGACTTTATGTTCACCTCTTATGAATTGTCTTTCGATTCCACAAACAAGCACGTGAAGTACATTCGCAGTTTCCGTTCGAGACAGTATTTTTCATAAAATATCCCTCAGATATTCCTTTATTGAGTCTTCGATAGAAACGATGTCGACAACGACTGCCATTTTAAATTTACTTCGAGGAATCAGAGCCATTTTCTATAGAGTGAGGTACCTACGCAATATTCCCTGTGTGCTATGTAAGAACTGTTTGAAGAAAGAAAAATGTTTGTTGTCGTATTATTTTTCCATCACAAAGAGAACTGGAATTAAAGTCGGAAACTTCTTGTTACCTATTGTGAAACACTATTGGTACAAACAGAGTTGTGTACAGTACATTCTTGCAAAATATGAATTAAATTGTATTAAGAAAATTGCACAACATTGCGTTTATTTCAATTGAAACGCAGATATTTTCTAAGGGCAAACAATTTTGGTAAACTTGACATCCAAACATCATGGAAACTTTTAGATGAATCGAAGTCTTTCGCCAAAATATTCTAATTGCAATATAGCACGAAAAGGAGAATTCCATTATTAGTATCTATGGTACATGAATATATTCCATAAAGAAACTTTAAAACAATATATTATTCGCTTTTGTTGTACTAGAGAGAGATGTTGAACGAATAGGTAATTTCCCCAGACAAATCCTCCTGTGATTTACTCCATCGAATAACTTTCAGGGAGAAAAGCTTTCTATCGAAAAGGATGGTAATAATGGAGGGCGTTGAGACTTTGTGCAGTTTCGAGCAGTCCTCTTAGCGCATCCGACTGGTGTTTGCTATAAAATAGATACGTGATTTCACCGCACGGGTGCCTGCAATATCCTTTCAGAACGTCTTTTCTGCAGACATGAGAGACACAGTCTGTCGTCGTGCTTTCGTATAACCAAAGGGATTTTTATATCCGGTTCATGCCTTGCGATCTTATTATCGCATCTCCTCAGCAATGGCGCTACACCCGCCATATTGCCAATTGGGTGCCACACACACACTTGCTAAGGAAATATTGCTAAATGCGTCTACGAGTAAAGTATCCTTGTATCTTTTCTCTGAATATTTCGTCGAGTTTGCTTTTCAACTTTTATTGAATATCTTATTTTAGTTCAGTTTATATTAACTTTTTTTTTTATTTGTGTTTGTATTGGATATGATAGTAGTAGATACAATGGTCGTTTATGTAGTTATTTGACACTAGTTACGTAATTAATTATGCAATCATTAGCTATGACCTATTATTGTTAACAGTGGCTGTTTCCTTTGATAACCGACTTCGGATTGACATATTTGTTACAATCGTATCTATATTTACAAATAACTGTTTCTGTACTACATTACTCTATACATATTTTTAATGAACAGCTTTCCAAAAATCACACGCAAAATCTTAGCAAAAAGAAACCGGAAACACGCAAATATCCCTTCACAAAATACCTACACGTAAAATTCGATTTACAACCTCGACATATATTATAATGTCCATTGACCTCGGAAGCACATCGGCAAGCACGGGGTCGCCGATTGTCCGTCCGTCAGTCGTAAATACCTCTTCCGCGTCACCTAAGAGCATCTCACGGAACGGTTTTGCATTCAAATCGCGTGTGGAGTGTGGATCAAGTGAATTCAAGTGACACCAGCGACGATGGGGCGCCGCGTTGACTCGCCACTTCATAACGGGGTAGCGTCTTATTCCAGAACATTCTGTAGATGCAGACAGCGAGCCATTCCTTACCGGTCATTATATCATGGTCTGCACGACGCGCCCGCTGACCGTCTGCGTCCCACCACCCCGTACTTGGGAACCACTGAACCGCGTGGATTTATTTCATCCAACCAACATAATACAGGGGAAACTGCGACCATACTCTACTGGAATAAAGGAGTGTATAAATCAAGATAGCAATCTTCGTGAATGCGATAAAGTTTCTCGAAAAGATTCCAACTATGTACGTACGTATACGTTTCTACATACATTTAGGGTGATAGATAGGTTAGATGGCAACATCGGAGCTGCAAATGTCAAGGGAAAAGTTGTTCTTTGCATTCACAATGTTCTGTATACTGCGCTCTCTCGCGTGCTTTATTCTAACGACGATGTCATTACAGTCTTCTTAAAGCTTCTAGTCGTAAAATTGAGTATCGAGAGATGCGACGACATTATAGAAGTGTAACTAGAACGTGCTAGTAGAGTCTCGAAGGAGGTATATGGCACTAGTGACTTTATTAGTACCCGAGTCACGTTTTACTATTCCAAAGGTTAAGTCGTAGGCAGAGATAGCTATCATTGTTACTACCCACATCTCACTATTAGAGGACTCAGATTCCGTAGAGAGATGCCGACTTTTTTTTAACTTTTTGATGTATTTTCCTTAACATGGATATAGTTTTTTTTTTATTTCTGTAGGATTCTTCTCGATGTTTTCCTTCATCGTAAGAGTTGTGTTTAAAAGAAATAAATTGGCACGTGTCCCGGGTGTGGGTATTCATTCAGGAACTATTTGTTCCCAAGTTACAAACTTGTACCGTTGTGTTTGTAATTTATTTGTCATATTGTTACAATATAGCCATTACCATAGCATGAAAATCTGGTTCCACCGCCCACTTTAACCAAAAGAACACATCAACAACACGACATGAACAAGGCAACTGCTTACGAATGCTTAAATACATTTGCTACCATTGATAAAAGAAAACAGAGAAAGCTGAGTGATCACATCGCGGCCGCCAGAAGTGGGTTGGTGCATGCAATGGCAGCGGCGGCGGCGGCGGCTGCGCGCGCGCAAGTAGGTGAGCGTGTCGAGGTCGTGACGTAGGCGCTTTCTCTGCGCGGCTGCTTGTGCAACCTCCTACCGAACACTGGTGGCCTCGTGTCGCCAAAACTTATCGCTAAAAACTCTTCGGTGTTGCGCCTCCTCCGTGATATTCGAATTATTTAAAAAAAAAATAACGTGACAGTCGTGATAGTTCTATATTCGATTGTGAACCTCTATGTCCTGTTAAAATAGGTCATGCGCATCAATTTATCATAATTGTATGAATGATTCGTCGGTTAGTTTTAGTTTACATCAAACAAAAAGCAATTAATGACGAATAACGTGTGCGTACACACACGCACAGGCTCAATTAAACACGCACTGATATGAAGAACAGTCAATGTTTCGTTTTCTTTAAAACTTTAAAATTTTATTCTCAAAATATAAATATTATCACACCATTTTAATAATATTATAGAACAACACCGTGGTTGCTTATTTTTATTTTCTCTCTCAACTTTGCCTGTTTCCTATTGAATAGATCGCCGTAGTGTCGTATTCATACATCGTCTTGTATTGAGGCTTCCTCAAGATTTACCTACTATTCTATTATTATGTCTCCGCATCCACCGTGCCTATTTTATTTTTGGTATAAAACAACTGATGATCCTTTTAAAACTGTGGGACATTACCGCAAGTTATAAGGACCTGTGCTTCAATCTCGTCGACAAATACTCGCGTACCTCCAGCTCGGTCCGCGCGCTCATCTCACTCTCCCGCTCTAAACGATACTAGATGATAGAGATACCGCCATACGCAACTCGCTGAAGGCAACTCGCCACACAGCGACGAAAATTGCACTACTGTACAAGTATTGTTAGTGAAACACAATTTTGGCCGAGAACCTTCGACGTCATCCGAAGCGTGACGTGCTTAGCTACTGGTTGTTTACGATCCTCCCTCGTTAGTCATCTTATATTATATATATTTTTTTTGTGTTAATCGCAATTTTGTTGTTGCTGAGGTCGATGGCATTAAGTATTCAGATGTTTGGCCAAGTCGTCAAGGCGAGTTTGTTCAAAACCACTTATTGCTTGCATGCTAATGTGGAAATGTACCTAGTGGAATGAACAAAGCGTGGTTCTTGTTCTTTTTATTGTCCTTGTTGTTGATGGATTGTTATTATCAATGCGTTTTATTGTCCAGAACTCAATATGAAGCTCTTGTTTTTGTGTTTCGTTTCACTTTGTCATTCCGCGGACATTCGAAAGGACATATTATTTTTGATGCTGACTTTGCTGGAAACGAACGGTCAATCTCTTTGAAGTTACCTTGCTGTGAAATATGTGCACATTGTGACATCGGTGTTGGGCTCAGCACTTAGCACATTGAATTAATAACGGTGCATGAACAGTGGGCGTTTAGTTATTTAGAAAGGAGTTTGGAACTAACTAGCCCCAGGAAGAGGAGATTTGGCGACAAAACGAGAAAAATATTTGTATGAAGTCAAAATCGATAGAATGAGACGAAAGAGAATTGTACGCTGAGATTCAAGTAGGGCGTAGTTATAAGCTTGTTCCTGGATAACAATATTTACTAGATACATTAATAAGAGCGTCTGTGGTCCAGTTGGTCGGATACTTGACTTGTGTTCAGAGGAGGTCGCGGGTTCGAGTCCGGCTACTGGACGTGTACCAATGGGACTCTTTTTCAGAGCCTATGTACGCTACGCAACGCTCATACGGTAAAGGACAACATCGTGATGAAACCCGCACACCACAAGGTGTGTGAACCCTATAACGGCGCGGCGATGCGCTCACCCCCTGTCACGTTGGGTTAAATACGCTTGGTGAACCGTGGACATTTGCTTCAGCAAGTGCCTCTGCCTACCCCGCTTTGGGATTCAAAAGGCGTGAAGTGTAATAATCAATACGAATTCACGACACAAGTCATCGAGATGAACATATTTTTCGTTAATTTTCGACATATTTGTAAAGAATAGAGGGTGAAAGCACAAAACAGGTCAAGATCGGTATCCCGGTCACGTCAAAGTTCCAGAAGTTTCCGATGAAGTAAACAACTTTACTCCAGAGCTGATCTAAGAGGATTTCCGGCTTTGGCTGATTGATTATAATCCGATTTCTCTTCACATCTCGAGATATAAAAGTAAATTCGAAATTAGTGGAATTAACTAATAAATTACAAAAGTATTTTTTTCTTAAAATGTGTGTCTATGATCACGCCGTTAGCATGTTTCTGTAATTTTATTTGTAAAACAGACATTTTGTGTTCCTCATATTTTAGCAGATAAGTTTCAACAAATTAAATATTTGAACCTTAGAACGAAGAAATGTTATTAATAACTCTCCATTTTATAGTTACAGCTCAGAAACTTAAATAATTTAATAATTATTGCTCCTCTGTTGAAGATCGGTAGGAACTCAAATTTAATTAAATAATAAAATATGAGGACGTAATTACAAACAGTTTATTTTAGAACATATAATTATTAATTTATCAATAAAGTACCAGCTGTCATCAGTATTTTCTCTGCTGTATTATACATGTGAACCTTCCTCATGAGTCACACTATACCTCTATATTACAAAAAACCTCACCAAAGTCTGTTGCATGATTTTAAAGATATAAGCATACATATGGATAGAGCGAAAAGCGATATAGTTTTATACTATGTATTGATGTGTTTTTCTGTATATACGATAACATACATAACTAATAAATACTAATTCAAGGAAAGTGCTCTGTTGGCAAAATCTTAAGTACGTAAATTTTACGAATCTCGGAAAATCTCACATTCCGAGAAATTGAGAGGAACTGTGAGCTTCGATGGGTATCATAATAATGTCAATAATCCATGTCTCGACTCATAAAATTTAAAATAACTCAATTTAATGCAACATAAAATACACTATGTAAACAAACGTGGACATAAACTCGCTTTGTACGAGTTCTTTATAAAATGACGCGAAGTAATAAACATTTTGAGACGTAAACGATCTTCTCGTGTCTTTCCACGATTATTTATTTTCATCGTAAAAGTCAATGAGAAAATATTACGATTCTTCTCAAGCGGATGAAGGCGTTAGATGAAAGGTATTAACCAAACACGGGAATCACGTAGTACGTAGTCATTTGTATAAATATACGTATGCACATAGTAACATTTCAAAGCCATTTTCATATAAAGCATTGTTGTGTGCTAATGCAAATGTTATGGTTTATTCTAGATAATATGAGGGATATTACGATGAAATAGGTCTTATATCAAAGTAGAAATCGTTATTTGTTATGTGCCTATTTGTGCACGTTACTGCACCAGTTGTGACATATATAGGTAGTGTATACATACACTTCACGCCTGTCTCCCAGAGGGACCTGACATAACCCTTTCGCTTGATCTACATTCATACATCTTGTCATAGAAGATCTCCGGTTTCGATTACTTTTCACGCCACCTTCCGCCAGGACATCACCGATCTGGTCGATGTGTGTCGTTCTGGGGCAACCTCTACTGACCCGTACTGTTTGGTCCCATTTTTTTTTAATTCAGTTGCATCCATGATAAACACAAATGCATAAAATTACTAGTCTAATTCGTAAATATTTTCTTTAAAGTTATATTATGCACATTTACGCTAACCCAATTGTCTAACTAGAGCATCCACTTGCCAACAGAAGTGTGGGGAGCGAGCGGCGGCAGCGGCGGCGGCGTCGGCGTCACGAGCGCACCATGCGGTAACACCGGCATGGATCTGAAGCAGGTCGACGTGGCGTACCGCGGCGTACTGCCGGTGAAGGCCGAGCCGGGTGTGTCGCACAATGGCCACGCGGTCAACGGCCACCGGGAGTGGATCATAGCGCCGGCCACGGTCCAGGCGGCCGGCTCGCCATCACCCGGCGCCGCAGTGCAGACCAACAACGGCTACTCATCACCACTGTCGTCCAGCAGCTACGGACCGTACAGCCCCAACGGGAAAATAGGTAAGTGTTCATGAAGTGTAAAGGGTTTTGGAAGTGACGGATCTTTATAATTCAATATTGTTCACCGGGTTTATAGGCGCGAACATAATCAAAGACAAGCTCATGCTTACCTTTAGTAGTCCACTCCACCTGATCGCGACGCATGCAACTGCGTCGAAACGTCAAGTAAAATAACAAAGGTAAGCTCGAGCTTGTATTTGATTATTTTCGCGCCTATGTACCTGGTGAACAATATTGAGTTATAACTTATAATGTTTGTGCGCGTTTCGTTAAAATATGAAGGATCTTGTTTTGTACTTTTAAATCGTTCGTCGTCTTTCTCGAAACACAAAATAGTTGATCGCAGCCCACATTTTGAAACAATAAAATCAGTGCACAAGTTTGTAAGGGCCTTACTAATAATGGCGGAATTGCTATTTCGATGATACATAATGCTCCACTTACCTTGTCAGTTGTATGTCAAATACGGAATAACCAGTTCAAGTAGATCTGTAATAATAACCGTTGTATAAGTGACAACGCCTTTATTGGCAAGGGGGTAAGTGTATTTCAATTTACTTAAACAGTTATGTTCCACCATTTATGGCATAATCATAGAATTTGTACCGCCACTATGATTATTATTAGTATCATATTTAACTATGTATTATCACAATACTATAAAGTCTTGTTAAATTATTCAATTCAGTTCTTTTTGCGCGAAAATAGGACAAACATCATGCACATATCCCAGACGCTCTAATCTGGGAACAACATAATATAACTTAGTAAAATACGCAGCTACATGCATGTATGTACGGTATAAAGCTCATTATGTTTCTCGTCGACGTGCTATAGGAAATTGAATACCAACAACGGATGTTTGACCATAATACAAATAACAACATATAAAGTAACATACACAGTAGAATTAGGATCCTGCAGTGCAACATTCATGTCTGTTGCACTGCAGTTCTGTTGGCGTCACTCCATATTTCGCGAGTGGTCGGCTCCAGATAGTCGCACAAGTTATCTCTGAGCTTCCCTCTCATATGATTTAGCTTCCCTCAAGAGTCAGTTTATAGTGGTTTTGTCAAACCGTAA
>SJJU01000687.1:0-11537 GCA_012932125.1 Conopomorpha cramerella | reverse complement strand
AAAAGTTGTAGCATGCTCATTATGCTTTCCGCTCGGCTAAGTGTCAGAATTCTGTTAGACCATACCATTTTTTTTCGAAAGGGAATTATGGCATTATGGCTACTCAGTCGCCCCGAAGAGAGGCTAGGTTATGTCGGACTCTCACCGACTAAAACCCCTCCGGTGGTCGTCGGCGGTGCGTTTCGGGTGACTCCGGGATCTCGTAAGAACGCATCGGTGTCACACTCGCATTGCGTCCTGCAAGACTCACCTCAGATTTGGGGAACCCGTTCCGATCCCCCGTTCTTTACCATTCATCTGCGTGTCTGCACGGCGCTACACCACGCTGCCCCTCCCCCACAGGGATTGTTATTGGGATTGTCCTAGCCCCTGATCGAACAACCCACAACCCCCAGTCCCTCGTATAGTCGCCTTTTACGACAGGTAGGGAGTGCGCCGTAGCCCTATTCGTCGCCCGGGTCTATGAGGCTCCGTCAGTCCATACCTACTGTCAAGTAATGGAACAAAACAACAGACAGAAAAAACAAATAATCGGTTCCCAGAAACATTCGCGCCGCCTCAAATGCCTCATTAGTGACAAACATTAGGTACATACCGAAACGAATAAAATAAAAAGTAAGTGTACCTAATGTTGCGATACTTCTGTGTAATATTGTGACGTTTATGGGGAAAATTCAAGTATAAAAACATCCTGAGTTCGATGTTCTACTACAGCCCCTACGTATTAAAGATCATCTAACAATGGTTGTATAAATATATTGTGTAGGCGAAGGAGGTATTTATTTCACTTGGCGTCGCTTCCGGAGAAGAAAACAATTGAAATCTGTTTTGTACTTTCAACTGCCAATTCGTTCTTTTTTTGTTTTTATAATGGTTCACCACGATTGCTTAGTCTGTACCACTTATTACGAATTTCTAATACAAAGCTTTGTTTTCTATAAATGTCAACCCAGAATACAACAGCTTTTAGGTTAAATCTGTACCTAGTTTTAAAATATTTTTGATACGGTGTGTTAGAAAAAATTAAATACTGAAAATTTCGACAAGTGAAATGAAGTATAAACGAAATCAGCAATGAACATCGCTTTCTAGTGTCAGAGGGGCTGTTTCTAAGTGTCCCAGCGGGTTGTTTCTCTGATTATAGGTCAAGTCCGGTAAATCAAGAACAGTCACGGGTATGCGTCCCCGGCCCCTCGAGCTATCGTCAGCACAAGCCTTGTCCTTCCGTGCTGCGATATCATTACCCTTATTCCTCCTCCCAACTCCACGTACTTCCTTTCCCCACAACCTGATCCCTCATCCCATTCCGCCAATCCTTGGTCTGCCGCGCCTATGGATGCATGGCCAGGGGCGAGCCTGGTCGTAAGCGTGCCAACGTCCCGGATACCTGGCGACCTCCGGGCACTAATAAGCCTTGCCACATCAAGCGGGGCTCTGATGTGGTCGACCCTCTCTTTCCCCAGCTTTTCGTGGGACCCCAAATGAACATTTTACCAAAAGTCATTTGTAGCGGCGACGAGGCTCGCCACCCGTCACGTCAGGTCTCTCGGAGAGGCGAAAAGTGGACTGCGGAGGCTCGATTTGCCACGTTGAATGTTTGTGGGGGATGGGACAGTAAGATTGATGAAGTTTGCAAGGTGATGAATGATAAGAATATTGATTTAATGTGTGTGAA
This sequence comes from Conopomorpha cramerella, assembly GCA_012932125.1. Classification (NCBI taxonomy): domain Eukaryota; kingdom Metazoa; phylum Arthropoda; class Insecta; order Lepidoptera; family Gracillariidae; genus Conopomorpha; species Conopomorpha cramerella. The sequence continues at coordinate 9,862 of SJJU01000687.1, read as the reverse complement.
TGAGACGAAGCGAAAGGGTATAGACAGTACGACGCATGGCACGTACTCTGCGTATTGGTCGGGAGTGCCGCATTGCCAGCGTGCATGCCAAGGCGTTGGTCTTGTCTTATCAGAGCGAATGGCTGGTTGTTTGAAGAGCTACGAATGCGTGAACCCCAGACTCATAGTGGCGAGACTCAAAGTTGGCATAAAGCACTTGTTCGTGTTGGGTGTATATGCACCGGACATGTCTAAGCCACTTAGAGAACGCGAAGAGTTCTGGGAGAATGTCAGGGGTGTGCTGTCAGAATGTAAGAGAAATTAGTTGATCATAGCGCTAGGGGATTTTAATGGAAAAGTGGGTATACAGCGTGATTTGTATGAAAGTGTTCTGGGCTTGTTTGGTGAGGAAAGAGTGAACGAGAACGGTGAGAGCCTTCTCGAGATATGTATGGAGTGGGACCTTGCTGTGACAAACACCATGTTTGATCACAGAAAGATCCACACGTATACTTGGCAGCGGGGTGTAGATAGAAGTATGATTGACTTTGTGATTGTGGATGGACGACTGAAGCAGCATGTGCTTGACACTAGGGTTTATCGTGGTGCTAATGTTTGGACCGATCATTATTTGGTTGTCAGCCGAATTAGTGGTTTGTTCCGGGGTTGGCGTCATCGGGCTCCTGTTGTCAACACAGGCTTGCAAGGAATAAAAGTTGATCAACTCCGGAAGGATGACGTGAAAGAGAAGTATGAATCAATGCTGAAAGAAAAACTCAGTATAGTGAATGAAGAAATAAGAGAAGATGAGATAGATAATGTATGGAATGTTTTAAAAAATGGTATGGTTGAGATAGCCACTGAGGTATGCGGGGTGCGAAAGAGGAAGAATGGCTCCAGAGACTGTGAGCTCTGGTGGGATGAGGAAGTAAGCAAGAGTGTGAATGAAAAGAAAAAGGCATGGATGGATGTGTTGGCCATGAGAGCCAACACCCAAGCAACTAATGTGGATGAAAGTGAAAGGAAAATGTCTCAATACAAGTGCTTAAAGAAGAGAGTGAAAGAACTGATAGTACGTAAGAAGATTGAGTTAAAAGAGCGGAATGAAAAGAGGTTCTCTGACAACTTCCAAAATAATATTCGGCTATTTTGGAAACTAGTCCGGTCAGCCAGAAGTAAGTCAGAGAATCATAGCATGAAAGCAATTAGAGATAAGGATGGAAAAATTTTGAATGAAGAAAGTATGGTTGTAAGAAGATGGAAGGAATACTTTGAAAATTTGTTTGAATGTAGCACCGCGTCGACTTTGGTTGATGCGGTTAATATGGATGGCGAAGAGAATAAAAGTGAGATACATATGAATGAAATTTTCAAGGCTATGAAAGGAATGAAAAATGGAAAAGCGGCTGGGTATGATAGGATTTCGCTGGAGATGCTGAGGGCTGGTGGTGCGGTGGTGGCGAACCTGCTGTACCTTATTTTTAATGCATGTTGGCGATACGGCCGAGTACCAAGTGATTGGTGCAAAGCCGTAATCGTTCCACTGTATAAGGGTAAGGGCTCACAGCAGGATTGCAAACATTACCGAGGAATCAGCCTTCTTAGTATCGTCGGCAAAATGTATGCAAAAGTGTTGATCGAAAGGGTAATACGTGAGACTGATGAAAAAATCTGGGATGTACAAGCTGGTTTTAGGAAGGGAATGGGATGCACCGACCAAGTCTTCTCTTTGCGCCAGGTGACGGAGAAGTTTTTGGCTAAAAACCAAAAGGTTTTCTGCGCTTTCATGGACTTAGAGAAGGCTTATGATCGGGTACCCAGGAATGAGTTGTGGACCTTGCTGCTGTCCCGGTTCAGGTTGGACAGGACCTTGGTACGGGCTTTGAAATCACTTTATGATGATTCCAGTGCCTGTGTCAGGGTAAACGGGACCTACTCAGACTGGTTTGGCATCCATAGAGGTGTCAGACAGGGATGCGTAGCGTCTCCGTGGCTGTTCAATCTGTTCATGGACAGTTGTTTGGAAGATCTGAAAGGTCGTGATTGGGGTCTAGATATGGGTGGTTTAATCATCAAATGCCTTTTATATGCTGACGATCAAGTTCTTCTTGCACCGTCGGCGTATGAATTGCAGCAGATGATTAATTGTATGAATGAGTCATTGAAAAGGAAAGGAATGAAAGTGAATGCTAGTAAGACCAAAGTAATGGTAGTCGAAAATAATGAAAGGACAATTTGTGAGTGCATGATTGACGGTGAGAAAGTTGAACAAGTGGATGAGTTTGTATATTTGGGATCTCTATTTACAAGTGATGGAAAGTTTGACAAAGATATTGAAAGAAGAGTGAGTGCGGGTAATAAGGTTAACGGTGCCCTTCGCAGTGTTATGGAGAGCCAATTCATGTCGAAAAAGGCAAGATTGGCTGTCCATGACGCTGTACTGGCACCTACCTTAATGTACGGGAGTGAAAGTTGGGTATGGCAGAAGAAGCATAAAAGTAAAGTCAATGCCGTAGAAATGCGGTCATTGCGGAGCATGAAAGGTGTGACATTGAATGACAGGATAAGGAATAGTGTGATAAGGGAAAGTTGCGGTTTGAAGGAAGACGTAGTGACCAAGATTGAAAAGGGCATGCTTCGGTGGTTTGGGCATATGGAGAGAATGGATGAAAGTCGATTGACGAAAGAGATTTATATGGGTGATGTAATGGGCCGGGTGAGTAGAGGTCGCCCCAGAAGGACATATAAGACCAGATTGGTGATGTCCTGACCGAAGGTGGCGTGAAAAGTACTCGAAACCGGAGGTCATGTATGAAAAGACGTATGAATGTAGATGAAGCGAAAGGGGTATGTCAGGATCGTGACAAATGGAGATCTGTAGTCTCTGCCTACCCCTCTGGGAGACAGGCGTGAAGTGTATGTATGTTATTAAATTGTGTTTGTTTTTTTTTCTCAAAACAACTGGGTTCGATTCCCGTGCTGAGTACAGGTTATTTTTCAAATGTATGAATGCAGTTTTTCTTCTTATAAAAATCGGTGACATGGTTCCTAAGAACAAATCGTCATATGTGTTATAGTTTCAGACTTTTCCATTCTGACCGATTTGAACGCGCCACCCTGTATAACGCTAAACCAAAAACGCTGGCGAAACTTAAAAAAGTCACTCAAGCCTATAAGATATCATCTCCCAAAATTATAGCCAAGATATGAATAGGATCCAATGGTTTTTGTTAAGGTATTAGCATGTTTTTTGCTAAGGGCTGACCTGGAAATCGTTGTTTTGCGTACATTATTATAAGTGTATTTTTTATCACTATGAACAAGCGTTTGATTACCATCCTGCCTGATGTTAAGCAACAATGTGGTCTACGATGGAGCACACTTGTTCATTATTCACCCGCGACTTGAAGACCTTCAGACTGTACTGCGCAGGAAACACAGACTCCGGCAAGTCATTCCACATCCTAGCGGTTCGCAGTATGAAAGTAGACGCAAACCGTTTGGTTCGCGTAAATGGTAAATCCACCGATCTAGCGGGTGGTGACTTGTTTATTGTATGGATTGATAAGCAAGCGTTTGACCACCATCCTGACTGATGTTAAGCGGCATAATGGCGTACGTTAGAGCACACTAGTTCAATAGTTACATATTCACCTGTGTCTTGAAGAACTCTAGAATATACAGACTGGAGGAAGAGGATGGAACGATACCAAGTGTAGTCCCACGGAAACCCATTGCTAAACATAGGCCTTCTACATATATACAAGCAATCTAAAGAACACCAAGAATATAAAAGAAGAGGAAGAAACACGTAGTATAGGTCAGTGGTGTGCACTGGCTTTTAATACAAGGTAGGCAGTAATCCCCAAGGATTGACCAGTACTTCCACCTGAACCAACTCCATGGCACAACTGTTTCTTTACAACAAACAACAACAAGAAATTTCTTGTAAAAGTGACTTACTAGGTTTCGAGATTAACCAGCTATGGCAGCTTAATATACAATTAATAAATTAAGATGTTCTAGCCTTTTTTTATTTTTTTACACTTCACGCCTTTTAATCCCAAAGCGGGGTAGGCAGAGACACTTGCTAAATCAAATGCCCACGGTTCACCAAGCGTATTTAACCCAACGTGACAGATTTCTTAGAGCTGCAATTAGTCACCTGCCTGATTTTTCTAAAAAATCAACCTGTCTACGGTATTGGAAAACGAAAGAGACGCATCTACGTTAGTCTACGATTGTTCATATTCTGACATTTCCTCTCCTTCTGTGGTAAGAGTTCTGTCTTAAAGAAAACTACAAGAAGAAAGAAAGAATGAAAGCAAGAAAAAATATACTGTATTTGAAGCTCAAAAATAATATCCCCAAGGATTCTGTCGACTTCATTAGGAATTACGAACGCGACTTTAGCTTTTGCTATGAATGTACGCAAACAATAATATCGCCGTTCGATTTTTCGCTCCACGATTTTAAATTAAGCTCGTGGATTAAATACGAATAGTAGAAAAAGTTATTAATAGTATTCGACCGGCCCAAGTTGAAACTTTCATCCATTCCGCCGCGTCACGTGCGACTTTCAATTGCAATTCCAATTTGTCACTGAATGTATTGACATAGGACTATTGATAATGCCGTCAATCAATCAATTCAATTTAATCGCGTATATGCTCTGCACTTGTGACGTCAATGGTGCGTGGGTCAGCGGTTTTAGTTGTTTAAACTTGTTTCATTCTTAATCTCTATTGTTAGTTTTTTGGGGATGGGATATTTTGTCAACATTTTATGAAAAAATGTCTGTTTTTCTTTTGCACTTTGACGTTTACATTTCACACTTTTTCTGTCACCAAAAAAATTACACTGCTATGGTATTTTAGTTCGACAAACACTCTTGACAATTTCTTATTAAAAATGATAGGGTTTATTTTGACTAACAGTGGCATAGTATATAGTATTTATACAACAAGGTAGGCAGTAATCCCCACGAATTGACACATATTATGTATAATAGGTAACTTGTCTTTACGAAATATAGGTATCTACTAGTGGCGAAGCTAGGGGGTTAGCCGGTAGTACAAGACAAGCCTTTTTTTTTTTTTTTTTTTTTTTTTTTTTTTTTTTTTTTTTTTTTTTTTTTTTACGTGGGGGAATCCTCATGGACACCCGCCGCCATGGGGACAGCGAACGAGGTAGTGTCGGACTCTTACCGACTAAACCCCCACGATGACCTCCGTGTCGCGAACAGGGCGGGGCCCGGGTGTACCCGAAGGAATTGCGTCAGGACCCGCCCAAGCGATCTGTCCGGCACTCGGACTCCGGCTCGGGGCAGACGGTGGCGTGTCTGCCCCAGCGACCTCCATCGCTGACGGCGGTTACCAGGTCATAGGGTAACCGCCGCCCTTCTCGGGGCCGTACAAGCAGGTGCCGGGAACCCCACTCCGACATCCACGACCCCAAGGACGCCTTATACGCCAGGCAGGGGATACCGTAGTCCTATTCTTGTCTAAACGCCCGGAACTACAGGGCTCGTACAAGACAAGCCTATGCCAGGCACATTAACAAATATTTTCAAGGAAATTAATTAGCGTATGGACTTATCGTTTACCTATTCGTTTCTAATTTATTTTCGTATTTTATCTGTTCGTAATTAGAAACTATAAATAAGTTTCTAATTAGACTTATTATTTATAAATCTAAATAAGCATTGGTTAAGTGCCTATTCTTCACTACCACTTACCTCATAGCTTCGCCACTATTATCTACCTATCTACTCACCCACAAAACACAGGACCTTTGTTAGCCTATGTCGTGAGTACAACAAAAAAAGATCTAGAAATAACTCTATTATTAGGTAGGGAAGCCAAAATACTAAGGTAGGCAGTGTATTTTTGCATGTATGGTGTTCACGCCACTGTTGACTAATTACATCTGCCATGGGATAGCATGCATAACTAAAAAATAGAATAATATTTTTTTATTCAGGCTTTAAGCTAGCAACTTGTTGAAGGAAGTACAAGACATTCTTAACTCCTTATTATGCTAAAATAATATATATTCTAATATTATAAAGCTGAAGAGTTTGTTATTTGAACGCGCTAATCTCAGGAACTACTTTCAGTTCGAACTGAAAAAATATTTTTGTGTTGAATAGAGCATTTATCGAGGAAGGCTTTAGGCTATATCAAGCTTTGAATTATGCTACTGTATATCTGTATGTTATAGCACTTATGACGATGAAATAAATAATTTTAACTTTGACTATATAACATCACGCTGCAACTATTAGGTGCGAATAAATAATGGAAAATGTGAAAAACACGGGGAAAATTATTCATCCTTGAGGGCTTCCGTTGCGTTAGTTGCGAAAATAATGTAAAACAATGTTTGCCGGAGCAGTTAAAATAAAACACCCAGACGCAAACAACACGTCATGCCTCAGCTCATCACTAAAGCATCATGTCCGTGACGAGAATCGAACCCGAGTCCGTCGTCCTAAAGGCAAACGCCCTGACCACTAGTCCATGCCGGCCGTCAACAGTAAGGTAGAGTTGTTATATTTGACAAAAATAAATAAAAAATTAATACACTTCACGCCTTTAATCCAAAGAGAGGTAGGCAGAGGCACTTGCTAAAGCAAATACCCACCCATATATTTGACAAGTGGAAAATAAACCCTAATGTCTAATGATATTCAGTAATTTTAGCATATTCTTGGCGCACTCTGTAAGAATGAATGAATGAATGAACACTCTACTGTATACTAAGATATTACAAATAAGGACACTAATGACAATGGTAAGGTTACAAAAGGCGACCTTATCGCTTCCAGGTTACCTGTTTCGTTGACATTAAAGATACAAGAAAATAAAATGGCAGGTACATACGTCAGGTTGTGCGCATGTCAACAAGTAAGGAATGAAAACAATAATTCTGTAATACCGGGCAGCGTTTAATTTACGCAAACACAAGTGATAGCTGAAGGGCCGCATCAGGTTTGGGCCTCCCTAACGAGGGGCCGGATGCCCCCAAGGGGCACGTAGGCGCAGGTGGCCGTTATCAAATCTTTCACATTAAAACGATGACACAAGTGTTCGGAATAGCATCCTCCCTCTGTGCAGTGGGAGCGAGCGAGATTTCATTCGGAACCCAGATTTACCTACGCTGATTTATATTTAGATGTTTTCCTTCGAGAACCCCCTTTTCATATTCACTTTATTATGTTTTATTTCTTGATTTGCCATATCGTAAGTTATTGTACGTACAATGGTAGTTTTCAGCTTTCTATCTTCGAAGAAGAAGTTTCGGAGATACCCATCTGTTTAGGACAGACACAGATGACTGTGGATACTGGACTTCATCAGAGTTGAATTGATGATGTTTTTAAAATATTTTTATGTGAAATATTTATACTATGAACAAGCGTTTGATCACCACCCTGCCTGATGTTAAGCAGCTATGTGGTCTACGATGGAGCACACTTGTTCATTAGGTACCTATTCACCCGCGACTTGAAGACCTTCAGACTGTGGAAATACAGACTCCGCCAAGTCGTTCCACATCCTGGCGTATCCAATATCGTGGTAAATAACTTCGACTTGCTTCATAGACAATAAGACAGCCGTTTTTTTATATTAAATTGAAGGCTTTGACCGCCATCCTGTCTGATGTTAAGCAAGGATGTGGTCTACGATGGAGCACACTTGTTGATTAGGTAATTAAAGTATTAATCTTTAGGGATAAAATATGGTCGTCTTAGAGCGATCATCGTAATAACATGAATGAAAAAAGAACCGATTTCAAGCAGTAAAATTATTAGGAGGATTCCTCAGGGATGCCATCGAAACCAATTTTAAATGAAACCAAACGGAAAGCACTAGCTTTTAAATAAAAAAAAGAATCATTCAAATTTTTTCACCCAGTCAAAAGTTTTGAGACAACTAACTTTTCAAAAAATCGTGCAATTAAGAACCTACCTACTCTTTTTTTATTATTAATATTACTGGCCCACTGAATCCCACTACTGGGCAAATGCCTTTCTTCCTTTTCTCCACTTACTACGATTTCGAGCAGTCCATCAGATTAGATCAACGCCTTTCGTCCGCTTATGATACCGAAGTTATGTAACCAGTAATGAAAAAATGATCTTTGTAGGAACAAAGATCATTTTTTCTTCGTAGGATACTGGTTACATAACTTCGGCATAAAAAGGGATTGCAACTAGACCAGTTTGTCGGTATTTTGCGTACATAAAAAATAATTATAAGAAAGCTGAAGGCCACTGTTTCTACAAGCCCATATCAGAGTTGTTTCTGTTCGGGATTACCGGCAAGACAAAAAAAAACTAAATAAAATTGACCACTGACCACAAAATGTACAAGTTTGGAGCCAAGGTTTTGATCCAAACTATGGCTTTGGGATGAAGTAGCAAAATAATTGGTCGAACGAACGTAGAGTGTAATCCATTGTTTCAATAATATTTCAACGCACACGAACAATGGACGTTTTCATGTTGAAGATTATTGTGAAAGCGTTAATTAGGTAACAGTGAATATTGCATGAGTTTAATTATTTTCGACGGGAGTCCGTAAGCTCTCTTCACTGAAAATCCTTTAACGAACGCAACTACATATGTATATACATACTAGTTGTCCCGGCAAACATTTGTTTTGTTATAGGAAGTCGCATTTGTACCCCGTGTGTTAGAAGAAATACACCTTTTAAACCTTCCCTGGACTTCCACGTGTGCTTCAAGATCAAAAATAACCAAATCGGTCCAGCCGTTCTCGAGTTTTAGCGAGACTAACGAACATCAATTAATTTTTATATATAAGAAGATAATATACCTAAATGGTGCTTTAGCCGTGTTTAGGGTTGAGGTGACCACTAATTAGATGAACGTATATGTTCATCAGAACACGTTATAATCATTATATTATCTCTAAATTCCCACGGGAACGGGAATTTCGGGTAACACTGCCTGGGCACACTGCGGAGTACAGCAGTATAATATGTTTTATTTTCTCTAAACTGGCTTTAGGGTTTCCCCCGTACCATTTAAATCATTTAGGTTTGGACAAGAGAAAAACCGTCCCTCATCCTGGCTTCCTGTCTAGACATAGTATTATTTACCAGCATGGCTCGTGATTCGCAAATATAAACCTTAGTGTCGAGGAGTATAGTCCATTGTCGGACGAGAATCGCAACAATGACACCACTCTTGTCTGCTAAGTTTTCGCCATAAATATTTGTACAATCACGGACTCGTTAGGTTCAGCGAATTACACGGAGGTGGTATTTTATATGTCCTATGCTGCAACCGGTAAGGCCAGCAAAAGTCTTCAATCAGTGTGTCCTACCTGTAATGACATACGGAACTGAGACGTGGACACTGGTCCAGAACCGATTTCAGTACACGGCACCGTTCTCGAAGTTGTTCAAAAATATGTATACCTTGGGCAGACATTGCAGTTGGGTAGAAACAACTTCGAGGACGAGGTAAACAGAGGAATTCAGCTGGGTTGGGCAGCATTTGGGAAGTTACGTCGAGTATTAACATCAGCGATCCCACAGTGCCTCAAGACAAAAGTCTTCAATCAGTGTGTCCTACCTGTAATGACATACGGAGCTGAGACGTGGACACTGACGGCACGGCTGGTCCACAAGCTCAAAGTCGCACAGCGTGCTATGGAAAGGGCTATTCTCGGCGTTTCTCTGAAGGATCGAATCAGAAATGAAGTGATCCGACAGAGAACCAAAGTCGTCGACATAGCTCATCGTTTTAGCAAGCTGAAGTGGCAGTGGGCCGGCCATATTAGCCGTAGAACCGATGACCGTTGGGGAAAACGAGTTCTCGAGGGGAGACTGCGTCTCGGCAAACGGAGTG
>SJJU01000686.1:0-11474 GCA_012932125.1 Conopomorpha cramerella | reverse complement strand
TATTTGAAAATGATGTTGAGGTTTGTTATATCATTTTTTTCTAAACTGAATAGTTTGCGCGAAAGACTCTCCCAAAGTGGTAAAATGTGCCCCCCCCCCCGTAACTTATAAAATATGGGCATGATAAAACTGAAAAAAATATATGAAGTGTGTTACTACGTATACAAACTACTAACGAAAATTGGTTTGAATGAGATCTAGCCACGATAACACGTCGTTCAAACTTACAACGAACTACAAAAACTTGTATATTACTATGTTACCTACCTGCTGTTAGAGCTGCTACGGAACCCTTCATTGGCGAGCCCGACTCGCTCTTGGGCGGTTTAATTTTCAAAGCAAAGTATCTTGTGTGTATTCATTCCTGATTTAAACCGGGAGAGAGCCCGTTGGTCTCATTTTATTCATTTGACTGTACATACAATACATTTAACATTTTGCAAATAGCAGATATTTTTCATCAGACTGCGTACCCATTTTGCTTTACAAATAGTACAATTCGAATAATTTATGTAGTCTGATGAAAGCGCTAGTGGGCATAGCAAACAAATAGTGGGTATGTAATTTCAAAAGTGCACATTTTAATGAAATTATTGTTAACGCATTCACGTAAGTACAGGTAGTTTTTAAAAGTTTAGATTATTTCAGAACGTATGATACTCAGGGAATCTAAATTGGAATTGCTTAACACATTTCGCTGGCACTCGACTTGAACATTAAAATGAATGAATTCGAAAATGTTTTATTTTTTCTCTTTTCTTTTGTGTAATTTTATTGTATTTCTTGATGTGTTCATGTTATTTTTAATTTTTGTTTGATTTTGTGTAATGCTATTGTGTAAGTTATGTATTCTTTGTTATTGAAATAAAATAATTGTGTATTTCAAGCGAAATATGACAAAATATGACATGGAGTCCTTTTTTAAGTATAAAATACCTGGATTTAAAGATTCCTCTTTTCCAAATTGGCATACTTCTAAATAATATTAACAAATAATATCTTGATTAACAATAATTTTGCCTGTCGGTGAGTATGTTTTAAATATACTCGTATCTCAATATAAAAAACATAATGTCTTGTTCAGTTAAAATACTTGAGACAAATAGAAGTTTTATTGTTATCACGTTGACAGGCGGGATGTATTACTGAAAGGATTAACTCTAGCTACTCTCGACACTTAACCTCAAGAATTACTCAAACACTTGTTTGTGTAGTATATTTTTTACTAAACTAGTAGCTACCTACCACCCCCTCACCCGAAAATTTACATTACCCCGAGTCCTATGTCAGAATAGCAGAATAGTAAAAAAAAAAGGAAACATGTATCATAATTCTGACCAAGAAATGTTTAAAGGAAGATTGTAAAACAAAGAAAACAGTCCTGAAATACTATTACTATTGACAATGAAAATACTTATTATATAAAAATGTTTCAGCAACAGAATCACTCACACAAACATAGAGATTGTAGTCAATACGTGGTCACCGAGAACAATTTGCACAAACTATCCTCACAAACTGTATACTAAACTTGCAACGTACGACGTGCTCGTGAATCTCTTGCACTTGAATTTTGAAGCAGATATCTTCAAGCGAATGAGTTCAACTTTTGCGTACGCATTTACAGTCGGATGTGATAGTGCATTCCAACATGGCGGCACTCCCGAGGTGGCGGGATAAAAACTTTATTTAAAAATGCCGTCATTTTGTACCATCTGGAGGCTTTTATGTTTTATGCGGCAAAATGACTGACAAAGAGAATAATAAGCAATGTAAGTGGAGAGTTCTATACACAATGTTTACCTCCGCGGACAACATTAGGATTAGGTGGAATTCCGAAACATTATGTCGCCTGTTCCACCCATTGTCTCCAACTGGTCAGAAATATAGTAGATTATCCTTATCAAGAATCCTACTAATATTATAAACGTGAAAGTTTATATGTGTGGATGAATGTTTGTTACTCTTTCACGCAGAAAGTACTGGACGGATTTTGATGAAACTTGGCAGTATTGTAGCTTATAAAGTAGAATAACATATAGACTATTAGGTATTTTGGTAAAACAACGTTAAAGTAAAGTTAAGAGTTTTTTCCCGCTAACTTCCGTTCCCGTGGGAATTGTATATCCCCTATATCCTGATGCAACTAAGCTTTAAGTTTACTAACGTACCTGCATCCCAAATTTCAAGCGTCTAACTTGAGCGGTTTAGATTTATCGTACAAAAGTATTTTCCCGTTATTTCCGTTCCCGTTGGAATTACTGGAATTCCTTTTTTAGTACACCCCTACGGTACTTAAGTTACGTCCGTTCCAAATTTCAAGAGGCTGCGTTTAGCCGTTTGAAATTTGGAACGCTGTGCGTTGATATGTCAGTTAGTTTCTCTTTTTATATATTTAGATATACAGGGTGTCCCAAAATAGGCACGTCACACTGACATCGTAGGTAGATGGGACTTAGACGAATCGAACAAGCCTAACATGTCCATAGAAAAGTATCACTGGTATTGAGATATAACCAATTCTAGGTGTTGAGATATAGCCAATTTTATTTTGGGACACCCTGTATAAGTGATTGCCGAAAAATAAATCTATATTCCTTTTGGCAAACATTAGACGATACGTTTTGATCTCAGTTTTACCACAGTCATGATTGTGATTGGCGGATTTCCTATCGTCTAATGTAGTGAATGATGTTTGAATTAGTACTAGTAGTCATTCCATAAATCATGACTGATGGAAATGAATGACGCTTGCATGAGAGTCTAATGTCTGCCTTTGACACAGAATGTTCAAATTTTTTTTTTTTAATCACTATGAACAAGCGTTTGACCACCATCCTGCCTGATGTTAAGCAGCGATGTGGTCTACGATGGAGCACACTTGTTCAGTAGGTACCTATTCACCCGCGACTTGAAGACCTTCAAACTATACTGCTAAATTTTAAAGCTATTTATTGGTATCAGTCAATAGGAAAAATACCTAGCGGATTTCAATGTGCATTTGGACTGAGAGCTCAAATGTTCGATGACTTTGTATCACCAGGTATTTTGGGGTATCGTATACCTTCGGATAATTTGTAACGACTGTAGTTTGATATTCAGTACGAGGCTGAGCCGCCTCGGTAGATATGAAGTACAGGTCAACGAACAACGTACCTCTACTGTGAACATAATATTATATAAAACGTGGACCACATCAGGCATGCTTAAGATCGTGTGTGATGTAGGTCAAACGCTTGTTCATGGTGTTGAAAAAAATTACAACGCTAATTAAATTTGTTAGTAACACAATAAATGAAGATGTATTTGTTTGCGATTGCCACGTCTATGGAAGTCATATATATTTACTCTAGTTCAAAGTGGGACCTGCTTTCAAGGTCCAACCGATCAAGACTATTCAAACAATAAAATAAACAGTACATACTTGTATTTTTTTAAAAGATTTTCCTGTTTATTCAAAACTTTTGTAAAGCTCTTTATAGAGATTCTTTATATTTGTTCTCTCACACAATTGAAATTTTTGTTATTGAAATAAAAGTATCCAATAATATTGTGTGACAGTTAAACAGACCCAGAAAACCCCTACTATGATTTTCACAATCAGAAAGTTTATCTTATTTATAAAACAGTATAGGATCAACTAAAGACTTATGGAATGAATAATCAAAGGTACAATATGACAAAACACCTATGTGACAAAAGCGAATTAATTATTTTAAACTACATACAATTACACCGTTATATCTGGCCACACCTCCAAGCATCAGGTGTGACGCATGATTATGAACATAATATAAACCACTGATAAAGGTGAGACGTCAAATATAATTATTTTAGGTCAAAATATAACGTCATTACAAAATTAATGCAATTACAGGGAGACACTGAATAATAATTATATTTTAACTAAAACGTAGTGATTGTATCACGGGACGTGGCGAAGGTTGCCGAGCTTGTGGGATTGTCTCGTTAATACTTGATATATGGACGTAATGGCTGCCTCGGGAATTCAATTTCCGACTAGTCTGACCGCTAGATTAACGGACAAACGACACTATAGGCTCAGCGCATACCGACACCATGACACATTATAGAAGTGCTCTGTTTTAACTATAGTCAGACATTTTGTTTGTCGTAAGGCGAATAATACTATTTATTTTTCAAGAGAAACAAAAGCTTAATGAATTTAATCCCCCCGTAATGAGTTTTTAATAATACCGCAAACTAAGAAAGAATTACTTACTGTATAAATAACAAATCGCGCCCCTTTTCTTCGTACATTGACAATATTTTTACTTAGAACCTAAATGGAAAAAAAATACAAATACCTAGCAAATTTTTTTCAAAAGACTCGGACTAAAATCTAGTACAATATTGTAAAAAAGTGAAAATCTTAACATGACGACACAAACCTACGTAAAGTATTTTTTATTCTTCATTGCCTCCTCTGAAAATGTAGGCTTAAATAAATGTTTTTGCGAAACATTGTTTTCCACCTACATTACATACTAAAAGTATTTGGTAGTTATAGTAGACTTCAAGAACTTTTAATATTTTTTCCAGTTTGAATCATGATATTTCGTTAGTTTTCTCTGAACCACACAGCTGGCACAGGATGTGGAAAACGAGTGCATTGAAAAATAACAATACTATCTTCTGCGTACACGAATGCTATAATTGGACTAGCTATGTTTGTGTGTTCATGTTAGATTATTTCTGTGTTTCTTTTATATTCACTAATTATAAGATTTTCGAATTTTTTTTATAATTAAAATAAGCGAGGTGAGGAAGGGGTGCGCCGAGACTTAGGTTCATCAGTAATCAACTGTTAAGGTAAGTACTTAATTTGCATTCAATCGCTTTGGAACAGGGAATAGTAGTATCATCGCACTATTTAAACACATACGAGTATGTTAGAAACTTGTGTTCACACTGACAACCTTATAGGTATGTAAAATAATCTTGATGTAAGAAGCCGAAAATAAATCATAATGGCGTGCAATCAGAGAGGCCTATGCCCAGCAGTGGAATAATATACGTTAATGATTATGATATAATTAACATTCATATTTTCCTGTTCATCTTTTAATAAATTGATCATTGATTGTTTGATTGATACTTGAATCAGTTGATGTCAATCATTCAAGTAAACCTAATTGCTTTTTTCAGTCATGTCAGTTTATTTTAAGTCACTGTTACTACTCTCTCTGATTACATTTCCCTAAAGTTAAAAGCATAAATTGAGTGGCACCTCAACCTTTTTGTACACACCTACTTAGATATAGTTGCTTAATTCATTTTAGCTGATCAAGTAATATATAAACGAGTAAATAAACACCGCACCATTTCAGGTACAGGAAAATCTTAATGAAGTGTGTATACAGTACCCTGGTTGTTGTATGATGGATATTTTTGTGCAAAAGCTACCGCAGAGCATTCTTCGCACTAATTAATTAGTGTGGCGGTAAAAAGAGACTGGCGAGCAAACATATCCAAATATAAGTACAAGTTTTTGTTTTTAAATAATCTGCAGTGATTTTAAGCAATGCCAGGCTACTGTCGCCCCGTTTTCAAATAATTGTCGTCGTATTCTAGTGCTACGAAAGTGCTACGAAAATGCTACGATCCACGTAGTGCTACGCGGTGCTAAGCGCTACGCGTAGTCGCGAAGACTTTGGAATTACAGGGAGAAATAAGATACTTTGTAAAACGAACACTCCCTAAACCGAGGTAGACGCAGGTACTTTATGCAAATCCCCACATTTTCCACCAAGCGTATTTAACATAATGCGATAGGCTGTGGGTCCATCGATATTACCTCCTTTTTTGCAAACATCTTTTTGGTATGCAGGTTTCTTTATAACGTTTTCCTTCATCGTAAGAGAATTGGGTAGTGTTTATTTTATGTTCTAAGAAATATTCCCTTGCTACATGTCAGGTAGCCGAACGTACAACTTCGATCGTCTTGTTACCCAACAACTAGAACAGCCGCTTTACAAGGTTACATTTCAGATGCATCTTAATATTCTAGTCCGCCTTTCAGGCAGAAATAACGTAGCATCAAACGTAAGGCCCAGCTTGAAAATACAAAAGCACTAAAACTAGAAGTTAAGTGCCATCTCCGCAGTCCTAAGGGGTGGTGGGAGGTTTCTATAGACCAAAGTTTTTATGACATCCACACAGCTCTTGAAGGAAGCTCTATTCGTAAACTCCGGCAACCAACAGGGTCAAACTCGTTAATAATCTGCACATTATTTGTAGAAAACTTTCTGAGCACCTACTGAAATAGTTTTGTTACCCACCACATAGCCAGATGGTACGATTAGGAGGTAGTGGCAGACTAGGAACTATCGCAGTGAATCATCTCAGAAAAGGTGGTTGGAGACAGTCATTCTAGTAGGATAGGTATGTGAAATTTCAAATTTCATGTAGATCACCGTTGCCTACACGCCACCGCTTAGCCGCCGCCGCCTTTGGCCCTGCCATTTACTCATTAAAGGCGTTTGTGTATTGTACCGTAGTTTGGGCGCAAGGTCGCGGGCGGGCGAAGGGTCGTAAGCGACGACTCTCGCCCAAAGTTGTTGGAAAGCTTAAGGTGTAAGTGATTGTAGGGTCGGCTGTTACGGCGGCTCCGGGCCGATGCCGCCGCGGCCGCCGCCGCCGCCTCGCGCAGAGGGAGGGTGCGGGCCTGCTCTGCCGCGCCCTGACTGCCTTCGCTACACAACCGTGTGAGCCGCCATTCGCGACGCACGCCTCACACCGCGCTTACTTAACATGTAGTTTGCGATCTAACCTAAAAACAAAACTTTTGAAAACTAATTAAAACGTGTTAAAGACGGATTCCTTCTTGAAGTCAATAACCGGCTTGCCTGGTAAGTACTATATTTATTTTTGTTTTTTTTTTTAATAATGATGCTAATAGGCGCGAATAAGTTGGACAAGGCAGGCGGGGCAACAGGTAGGGTGGTATCGAGCGAGACGTCGGCTCTTCGTTCACTTTTACTTTTCGTTAAGCAGTCTCCTAATCTCAGGTTTGGACGGCGACGCCATTTTAGAGCCGAATTCTGCAGTGAGGGTTTCGAGATGAATGACAAGTTTTGTTTTAGCTGCTGGCGACTGTTGCTTTTTGTTTGTTTCCACACTTTCAGCTTGGATTTGATGCGACGATGCCGACCAAAAATGTTTGTGTTTCTATTTTTAGTCGCCGATAAAAATAGACTAAGATAGGTTTTGATACAGTTCATACTTAAAGATTCTACAAATAAGTATATTTTTATTCATGGCTTCTGCTAATAATTACTTACCAAGTCATTACCGCTGTAATCGTTAATATGAAATGTTACTTGTGGTACCTGTTGAAGAACCTACGAAAATGTTCGACTTAAGCAAATAATGTTGGTTTGAAGAGCCCATTATATGGTTTTAAGATTAAATGATATAATATCGAGTTGTTTTATGGATAGGTGAAAATGTTAACTTTGACTGGATAGATACTAATTATTACTTCGTGAAGTAAGTATCGTCAGATTTTTTTTAGTAAGTACAATTAATCCGAAAACGGGGAATTTTCTTATTTGACATTGAGTGATTTTTGTACTGTGCAATAAAAATAATTGCATTATTATTTGCACAATGAACTCCATCACTGTCATATTTAAATATTATGTAGACATAACTACACAAACACCATAAATGTTAAAATTTAACGTATAGAGGATAAAAGGTGTAAGGTGAGGTTTGACAAAATTTTATTAGTACGCTATATACCTACAGGATGTTACAAATTTTATGATGAACGAAAAAGTATGTGTGTGGGCGTCCACTTGCTTAAATATAGATCAAGATGGTAGTAAATATGGAAATTAGGTACACGTGTGTTACTCTGAGTCAGAAATTCTAAATACTATCTCATCATAAATGATCTGAAAGCTCGAGGCTCGGACTAGAATAGTTCCGTACCTGTGTGCGTCAGGATGGCTGGACCATGTTGCATTTTTCAGTGTTTCCTTATACGAAAAGTTAGTACCAGCATGGTACTAATTGGTACCTATCGTAGAATAGTTGGTACCTACGTAAAAAGAGAATAAATAGGATTTACAAGTGGCCCGCCATTCTGACGTCAGGATGGCTGGACCATGGTGGAGTTAGCCTAGTTACGGTAACTTTGGGGGGGAAAATAGGTGTGAATCAGTTAGCCTATAGTTGGTACCTTCGCAAAATATCAATTTTATCCCTCTAGCCCCATTAACATTAAAGTTATAGCCATTTTAGTAAAAAATGTCCTTAGCAACCATTTTTATTGAAATATTCAGTTAAGTACAAAGCATTTGCGAGGTTTCTTTACATAAACCGATAGTTTCTACATAGGAGTAGTTAGTACCTATCGTCAAAACATTGGTACTTACGTATAATTAGAATAAATAGCATTTATTTATTCTGACGTCAGGATGGCTGGACCATGGTGGAGTTAGCCAAGTTATCTCAACTTTGAGGGGGAAATAGGTCTGAATCAGATAGCATAGAGTTGGTACCTTCGCAAAATATCAATTTTATCCCTCTAGCCCCATTAACACTAAAGTTATAGCCATTTTAGTATAAAATGTCCTCGGCAACCATTTTTTTTAAATATTCAGTGAATTACAAAACATTTACTAGGTTTCTTTACATAAACCGATAGTTCCTACATAGGAGTAGTTAGTACCTATCGTCAAAACATTGGTACTTACGTATAATTAGGATAAATAGCATTTATTTCTTCTGACGTCAGGATGGCTGGACCATGGTGGAGTTAGCCAAGTTATCTCAACTTTGAGGGGGAAATAGGTCTGAATCAGATAGCATAGAGTTGGTACCTTCGCAAAATATCAATTTCATCCCTCTAGCCCCATTAACACTAAAGTTATAGCCATTTTAGTATAAAATGTCCTTAGCAACCATTTTTTTTTAAATATTCAGTGAATTACAAAACATTTACTAGGTTTCTTTACATAAACCGATAGTTCCTACATAGGAGTAGTTAGTATCTATCGTCAAATCATTGGTACTTACGTATTATTAGGATAAATAGCATTTATTTCATTCCATCCATACCATCAATAGTCAACCCAAAAATTCTTAGACAGAAAATATTGTCCCTCACTCAAACTTCTCTATATTTTACGTCAGTTTTGGATTGAAAGTTTAATTGATTTTGATCTGAGTTGGTATCACTTTGGAATAATTGTATAAAATACCGAGTTAAATAGTAAGATCCTGTATACGTGAAAAGAATTGTAAAGACCTGTTTACACGTGCGGCCTGAATAATAAATAAAAGTAATATTTACATAGACCAACCAAATTTATATACATCAATTATCTACACATCAATCTTAATTACTAAGGCACTTATTTAAGTACATGTCAACAACTAACAAGATTTTTTTTTCATTTGTGAAAGAAGTCAAATTACATACTCGGTGTAAAAAGACCGTGGAAACGTTTTTTTGCTTTTCAAAATTAACAACTTTTAAAAACTGGAAAAATAATTCTTCAGAATTGAATATTTCCCAGAATTGTAACTATAGTAAAAGTTGTTCATTTTGATGAGCGCAATAAGTTTCTAAGGTCACTGGTAGAGAGTTTTATTTATACTGAATATTTTGTTGAAACCTGTTTAGTAGGAATAAGATACCACCGCCATTATTTTTCCGTCAAAAATGACGGAAGTCTTCAAATATATGTTCGATATTAATCGGTTTTTTAATCGTTATTGAATACTGCGTGTAAAAGGACCCCGAACAATGGCCTTAGAAACGTTGTTACGCGCATAAATGCGTCTGTGGTCCAGTTGGTCGGATACTTGACTTGCAACCGGGTTCGAGTCCGGCTACTGGATGTTGAAGATTGGTACACCCGATGGGACTCTTTTTCAGAGCCTATGTACGCAACGCAACGCTCGTACGGTGAAGGACAACATCGTGATGAAAACCCGCACACCACAAGGTGTGTGAACCCTATAATGGCGATGGGCTCACCCCCTGTCACGTTGGGTTAAATACGCTTGGTGAACCGTGGGCATTTGCTTTAGCAAGTGCCTCTGCCCACCCCGCTTTGGGATTAAAAGGCGTGAAGTGTATTTATTTTTATTTTATTTGTTATTATTCAGGCCGCACGTGTAAACAGGTCTTTACAATTATTTTCACGTATACAGGGTCTTACTATTTAACTCGGTATTTTATACAATTATTCCAAAGTGATACCAACTCAGATCAAAATCAATTAAACTTACAATCCAAAACTGACGTAAAATATAGAGAAGTTTGAGTGAGGGACAATATTTTCTGTCTAAGAATTTTTGTGTTGAATATTGATGGGATGGATGGAATGAAATAAATGCTATTTATCCTAATAATACGTAAGTACCAATGAATTGACGATAGGTACTAACTACTCCTATGTAGGAACTATCGGTTTACGTAAAGAAACCTCGTAAATGCTGTGTAATTACCTGAATATTTAAATAAAAATGGTTGAAGGATTTTATTTACTAAAATGGCTATAACTTTAGTGTTAATGGGGCTAGAGGGATAAAATTGATATTTTGCGAAGGTACCAACTCTATGCTATCTGATTCAGACCTACTTCCCCCCTCAAAGTTGAGATAACTCCACCATGGTCCAGCCATCCTGACGTCAGAATAAATAAATGCTATTTATTCTAATTATACGTAAGTACCAATGTTTTGACGATAGGTACTAACTACTCCTATGTAAGAACTATCGGTTTATGTAAAGAAACCTAGTAAATGTTTTGTAATTCACTGAATATTTAAAAAAAAATCGTTGCCAAGGACATTTTATACTAAAATGGCTATAACTTTAGTGTTAATGGGGCTAGAGGGATAAAATTGATATTTTGTGAAGGTGCCAACTATAGGCTAACTGATTCACACCTATTTCCCCCCCAAAGTTACCGTAACTAGGCTAACTCCACCATGGTCCAGCCATCCTGACGTCAGAATAAATAAATGCTATTTATTCTAATTATACGTAAATACCAATGTTTTGACGATAGGTACTAACTACTCCTATATAGGAACTATCGGTTTATGTAAAGAAACCTCGCAAATGCTTTGTACTTAACTGAATATTTCAATAAAAATGGTTGCTTAGGACATTTTTTACTAAAATGGCTATAACTTTAGTGTTAATGGGGCTAGAGGGATAAAATTGATATTTTGCGAAGGTACCAACTATAGGCTAACTGATTCACACCTATTTCCCCCCCCCAAAGTTACCGTAACTAGGCTAACTCCACCATGGTCCAGCCATCCTGACGTCAGAATGGCGGGCCACTTGTAAATGCTATTTATTCTCTTTTTACGTAGGTACCAACTATTCTACGTTAGGTACCAACTAGTACCATGCTGGTACTAACTTTTCGTATAAGGAAACACTGAAAAATGCAACATGGTCCAGCCATTCTGACGCACAC
>SJJU01000685.1:0-12405 GCA_012932125.1 Conopomorpha cramerella | reverse complement strand
CGAGCCATGGTCTTTAAAACGTTGTTGGGCTTGTCAATATGAACAACTTTTACTATGGGGACTATGCGGGGAAATGAAAAAAAAAAAACTTATAAAAAAACAGAGACAATTGTTTTCTTCGGGAAGTGACATTATGTTGCCATACCATTGCTCGGGCTCCTTTTACACTCGGTATAAAACTTCTAACTGCAATTTGGGTGTTCTGATAACTAGACTAGGTACTTAGTCTTTTTTACAGTTGCCAAGTAATCAATTCAATAAGTTGGGCTTTGCGTTTTATATTCAACTAGCGGCCCGCCCTGGCTGCGCACGTGAACAATGCTGATATAGTCGTCCTTTACTATATTATGCATGCATTATACATATTATGAACCTTCCTTTGGTATCTATTCTATCTATTAAAAGGAACTGCAAGAAAATCCGCTTCTTAGTTTTAAAGGTATAAGCATATATAGGGACAGACAGCGGGAGACGACTTTATTTTATACTATGTAATGACAAGTCCGTACTGTATTTCAGATAAAAAGCTGGTGTGCTGTGAAACAGCTTGGGACGATTTTGAGAAAATTGTCAATACATTGGGTGGTCCAAAGGAGAAGCAACGTACGGCGGAACTGAAGGCGAAGTTAACTATTCTACCTGATGATTTTGGAGGTCAGTCTTCTCAGTACGATTAGCATAGATGCGTATACTTATCTCGAAGCGTTATCTATTTCTATTGCGCGTGTCAGAGCAGCTAACCCATTGAGAACACGATCTGACTAGAAGGCGGCTTCTCTCTGTGCTCTCTCTGCTCGCGTCGCCGCACGAAGCAGACTATATAGTGCACGCTATTGGCGGCTGTTGAATCTCTATAGATATAGTCTGACATGAGCAATAAAAAGATATTGTGGCTCAATATGAGACGATTGCATACTAAGCGTACAGTTATCTTCATAATAATATCTAAAGCATAAAATTGAGATGCAAAACAAATTTTAAAATATAAAACAGTCAAGTCCCTTGGCTAACCATTGGCTATTTCGACTTTTTAATTATGTTTCACTGTTCTTAAATGTTATTATCTAAGTAGAAGCACATCAAGACACACAAGTTGTGTAATACATCTAAGGTTTACGGGTCTCAGCGGCTAAGTGTACCATTATATTATTATCTTGTTGCAGGTGAAGACGACTACCCTAGGAAAAATTTGAAAGTGCGAGGTCATGTCAGATTGCGTTCTAAAATAATATTCAACTTTGGACACAGACTAAAAGCTCTCACGGTTTCCGCCAATGAGGGTTTCGTTAGGGCAGCTTTGCAACAGGTAAATCCAGGTTCGGAGACTATTGCAATGGTTGTTCGATCTAAATAAAATCGATGTGAAAATCTAATTATCTTAATATTGCATTTTACAAGTTAAAGCAGCAATCGACAGCAGCTAGCGACATCTAGATAAGAAATTTTGGAGTTTGACAATGGGGAATTTTCAAACTACAAAAGTTTCTTATCTAGATGTCGCTAGTAGATATCCAGGGGGACTTCTGTCAGTTATATTTTAGTGCGTTTTTTATTATTTGGGTGAATGATTTAGACTACAGACACTTTTGTAACATGTAGACAAACAATAAAAAAATTTACTGTCGCTTTCAATACGGACTGCTTGAAGTTAGTAATTTCGTTGACATATGTCCCCCTAACACAACTAGCGCCATCTGTCATAACTAAGAGAAACAGGGGCCCTGAAAATTCCCCATTCCCCATTAACGAAGGAAGGCAGAGGAAAATACTGTAAAACTGTGTGATTTTTAGGCACTATTACTCATTGATAAATATTTTTCTTTTTATTTTGCAGGGTGTAACATATGCAGCATTTATACATGAATCCAGAGCATTGACAGAAGGAAAAGAGTCTAGTGCCAAAGAAATTCAGTGCAGTTCTTGATATTTACATATAATTGTTTAAAAAGCTAGCTAATATTATTTAAATTGAGAGATTTATGTGATTAAAATCGCCCAGTGCAGATGATCTCTTGTGGTTTTATGAAAATATTTATACAAAATTATTCAATATATTGTAAATAAATAACATCAGAAATACCAGCTATATACTATTTATTCAACACAAACAGCGTACAATACCTACCCTAGCGAATGCCGAAAGTATGGACTTTATAAAGTACCTTTAGGTACAGACCGCCAAGAAAATGGTCATGTCTGTAAGGCTGAAAGTCATAAACTTAAAATGTCATTAGACAAGAAGGTAAATGTTTTCCCTCTCGCGTTATGAAAGTTACCTTGTCCTTAAGTTACACACGAAATGTCACGAAAACTGATAACTTATCAAATCACCTATGCAAATACCTACCGTAAAATGGGGCTATTTGGTAAGATTAAAAAGATTAATTTAAGTCCATCTGGCAAAGATACTTTCAATTACAGAAGCAAGAATTATCTCATCAATTGAGAGGTCTGATTACGAGAGTTCCAAATGATGCCTTGATCCCAAGTCGCCATTTTACCGTAGGTAGGTAGGTAGGTACCTACTGAATTTTATGAAGAGATTAATGATAAAGGTAGGTAGGTAATTAACATCAACAATAAGTAGGTATGGATCATTTAGGCAAAGTTACTTTTGCACCTTGTTGTGTTCTCATTTTGGGAATTGGTTGGAATAGGAACGAGTCGTCTAGATATGCGAAACGATCAGTACGACATGACACGATAATATTTTGAGTATTAGTAATTTTAGCGGAAAATAACTGTTAGGTACGTCAATCTCTCAAAGGATTCATGTTAGGTACGCTCCGGCAGTCATTGACTGTATAATTAACCTCGGCGTCACGCATTAAAGGTACACTTGTGTTGTGGTATACAAAACCCGTTAAAGCTCACGCCTTGCACGCTAGAGGTGGCACGATAGGGACTGTATCGCCGAGAACCGTCTCGCTAGCGGTATCTATGGTTTCATAGGAACTCGAACTTTGCACTACTACATTGGATCGGATTACGTTCTGTTGTCACTTTAAAGTCACGCTTGCCATTTAAGTGTAGGTACAATAAACTCGATCGACTTGATTCCCTTTAGAAGAATTTAAAAATAATTTATAGGTGGCTATTCGACGTAGGTATATTAAGGGTAAATCAATGACGAAAAACGAAACGTAAGCAGCTGATTTTGACATTGACATTCGACATCAGTGACATTGACAGCTGATGTCATGGCTGGCAGCAGTTCGTTATTTTTGTTTACAAAATAAAATGAGACTGTTGAAGAGGCGAATTGTGTTAAAAATTATATATAATTCCTGTTAAAGGACCAGAAAAGTGAAAACACGATGAATGAAGCACAGGATGATGTTGCGGACTCGCAAATATTAGCTGAGCATGTGGGTTTTTTGGATAATTGTTTTGATACTTCATTAGTTTTACAAAACTCTGTTTTAGCTATAAAGGAATATCTCGCAGAAGATGAACAAGCCAAAGCCCTTGAATTTAATGGAAGCAGATCGAAAAACTCGAAAAGACTATCTCAAAACAGGTCCGTGTTCTCCGATATAACCATCTGTAATACTCAAGTAAAACCTACACCTAAAGATAAAAAATTAAGTCGTAAGTTATGTGACTGGGGTTTGCCATACGAAATAGTAAGAAAATATGAGACTAGAGGTATCAAGGAAATGTTTGAGTGGCAAGTTGATTGTTTGGGAAATTCCAAAGTTCTCCTGGATTGTTCTAATTTAGTTTACTCTGCTCCAACTTCGGCAGGAAAAACTTTAGTTGCTGAGATTTTGACAATTAAAACTATTTTGGAGCGTCAGAAGAAGGTAATTATCATCTTACCATTTGTCTCAATTGTCAGGGAGAAAATGTTTTACCTCCAGGATGTATTGTCTAGCTCAGGCATCAGAGTCGAGGGATTCATGGGAGCTCAGTCCCCTCCGGGAGGATTAGCCGCTGTCCATATAGCTATCTGTACTATAGAAAAGGCCAATAGTCTCATAAACCGTTTATTAGATGAAGGTACTATTTCTGAACTAGGAGCAGTTATTGTAGATGAATTACATTTGCTTGGAGACCAACATAGAGGATACATACTTGAGCTACTATTAACGAAAATAAAATATGTTTCATCAAGAATAGAAAATGTGCAGATACAAATTGTTGGTATGTCAGCAACTTTACCTAACTTGAAGGTCTTGGCTGACTGGCTCGATGCTGAACTGTTTGTCACAGATTTTAGACCAATACCACTTGATGAATATTGCCTTGTTGATAAAAAATATTTTGACAGGCAAGGAAAATTAGTCCACACTATAGAAAATACAGGTATAACAACCATTTCAAGTGATACTGTTCTTCAGATATGCTTAGAAACAATTAAAGAAGGATGTTCTGTGCTAATATTTTGTATGACTAAGAATAGATGTGAAAGCTTGTCGCAAAGTATATCTTCAACTTTCTTCAAATTGGGATGCTCAGGAAATGAAATGGGTGCTGTATTGAGAGAACAGTTGAAATCAGACAGGATACTGGAGGTGTTGGAGCAGTTGAAATCTTGTCCTGTTGGATTAGATAACATATTGAAGAGCACTATCTCTTTTGGTGTAGCTTACCATCATGCTGGTCTTACATTTGATGAAAGGGACATTATTGAAGGTGCCTTTAAATCTGGTGCCATAAGAGTTTTAGTAGCAACATCCACATTGAGTTCCGGAGTTAATTTGCCAGCAAGAAAAGTAATTGTCAGAACTCCAGTCTTTCAGAGACAGCCAATCAACATTTTAACTTATAAACAGATGATTGGCCGAGCTGGCAGGATGGGAAAGGACACAAAAGGTGAGAGCATCCTTATTTGTACTGAAGCAGAGAAGAAAATTGGTTTTGACCTCATGATGGGAGCTTTAGAACCGGTGAAAAGTTGTATAGAAAGTGAAGACAAGTTCATGAGAGCAATCCTTGAAATGATAGCCAGTGAAGTTGCATGTGTTATTGATGAGCTTGAACTTTATGCACAATGCACATTGCTGTTCAAACAAGATGATATTCCCTTATCACAGAAATCTCTACTTGACAATACACTAGATGAACTTAATAATTTTGAATTAGTAAGAATACAGGATGATGAGAATGGTAAGAGATATTGTGCAACACCTCTTGGAAAGGCATGTCTGTCCTCTTCAATGGCTCCAAACGATGGATTGTCGTTATTTTGTGAGTTGCAAAGGGCGCGTCAATGTTTGGTGCTGGAGACTGATCTACACCTTATATACTTGGTCACACCATACAGCGTCAGCAGTCAGTGGGGCGACATCGACTGGCTCCATCTGCTGACAATGTGGGAGTCACTGACGAAAGCCATGAAGAGAGTCGGTGAACTTGTCGGCGTACAAGAAAGCTTCATAATCAGATGTGTGAGAGGGACTAACAAGTTGTCCAATGCACAGAACAAAATGAATATACATAAAAGGTAAGCAGTGTGGAGTTGTTAGCATCCAAGCATATTAGTTATAAAGGGACATTGAACACACATACTATACTATAATGCGCCTTTGCGCGTCCGGAACCATTAAACATGTATGATGGATGGGAAGGGGCGAAAGAGATTCGCCAGAATCGTGACAAGTGGAGGCCCATGATACCTGGCTACCGCTCTTCGAAACATGCGTGACTGATATGTATATACTTTACCATATATGTGATGTTGATGTTCGGGATGGGAAAGGAATTATTGACTGATGGGCTCGCTCATTTTATCGCCTTTGCTGTCATTATATGACGCGGGTTCTGTTTAATTCACTATGGACGTCACTTTATGTGTGAAAAATAGTTCTGATCTTCTTGGTGAACGTATCCGTTTTCTATGAGCCGACTTATGTGTGGAGTTCAATTAAAATTTATCTTTAGATGAACCTTTTATTTCGCCAGGTTTTACACAGCATTAGCTCTACAAGATCTAGTAAATGAGATGCCATTATCTGAAGTGGCGACCAAGTTCCAGTGCGCTCGCGGTTTCTTGCAGAGTTTGCAACAGGCTGCGGCTACTTTTGCTGGTAAGGACTAGATTAATGTGTAGATGTGTACGGTCCCAAATAGGTACCTCGGGTAAACAACCTTACCTACTAGACTAGGTACTCTCCCATGCTCAATTGGTCTTACAATCAGTTGGTTGTGGTTTCGAGTCCTACACCAATAAGACTATTTTAAAAACCTATGTACGATACGCAAAGCTCATATTATTTTATAAAGGAAAACATCGTGATTAAAACCGTAGCATGAGGTGTATGAACTGTGATAGAAGGTCCTATCACATTGCGTTACATACGTTTTACATTACATATATTAAATTACCTCTATGGAGTCAACTAACAAACATTTTTGTCGCGTTTAGGTATGGTAACAGTATTCTGTCACCAATTAGGATGGAAGAATCTTGAGATGTTAATATCTCAATTTCAAGATCGCCTACATTTCGGCATCCACTCCGAGTTATTGGAGCTTATGAAACTACCATCTTTGAACGGCATGCGTGCTCGCTCTATATTTAATGCTGGGTTCGAAACATTAGCAAGTATAGCTTCTGCTGATTCCAATGCCGTAGAAAATGCACTAATCAAAGCAGTTCCTTTTCAAAGCGAGAAGGAGAGAGAAGATGATGATACGAATGATGTAAGGAAACGTAATAAAATAAAAAACGTATGGATCACTGGGTGCTGTGGTATGACTACCAGAGAGGCAGCAGAAAATCTAATTCGAGAAGCAAGAATTTATCTTGAAAGAGAAATCGGCGTTAGTGCTATAAATTGGTCGGACAGAGATAAAAATGAAGCTGAAGAAGAGGTGATACCAAAGAATGAAACTGTAGCGAAAAATAACATTAATATGTTGCCAACTAATGAATGTGGATCGGAAATGGCTTGTAACCTAAAATCAGAGCAAGCACAAGTGCAAGATGTTAGCATTCGTAAGCTAAACGATTCATTAAAAACTAGCGAAGTTATAGAGACAGAACCTACTGTACCACTTTGTGAGCAAGATATCAATAATGGAATTGAAATTGTATCCAACTGTAGTAAAAAAAGTTACATAGACATTACTGAAGAAATAAAAAATGAAGTTGAAGTAAATACAGTCATGTCTTATTTTAAAGAAAATATTTCATCCGTTTCAACTCCAGACACTTTCAAACAAAATGTAAGCCAAAATGTGACTGTGTGGCAAAATAAGATTGACAATTTGAATAATTCACCTTACCGCAAGGATGACATTGTTTGGGACTCGTTGAACCTCAGTGATGTACCTTTAACAAATATAACAAAAGTCAAACAAATGGAAAAAACGTTTTCACCTGAAATAAGTTTCAGTGATAATGAAAAGTTAGATGATTTAGATGAAAAAATAACAAGTAAATCTACAGGAGACATAAAGGATGCTAGTTTATTTTCATCTGAAGGAGACAACAGTAGTTTATTCGAAGATAGCCTCCCACTCGACTCAGTAGCAGGTAAACTTATAGATGATAACGTAATAGAACCTAAAAAGGAAGTAGAAATGAACGATACCAATTTCACAATAAATTCCACGTTGATTCTAAATGCTTTTCAAACTGCTATTGATGTAATCGAAAATGTAGATGATGATGAAGATATACATTTAGTATACGAAGACGACATAAAATCATACAATGAAACAGAAACCACAAGAAAAAGTATTCTTACGAATAATACAATGAAATCCGACATCCTGTCAAACGGCAGTTTGCATCTAAAGCGGCAAATGAATGGAAAAGAAATAGATTGTCCAGCAGTAAAAAGAATTAAACCAAATACAAATTATGCAACAGATGCAATGTCACAAGTAATTAATTTACGTATTGATAAATCCGTTTTGAAGTGTCGCGTTACCAAAAATGAAGAAATTGCGAATACAATACGAACATTACTTAACAAAGAATCAGTGTCTATTCATTTACAAGTAGACAAAGACAATAAGATAACAAATGAAATCATTGGTCTTAATATTTTACGACCTAAAGATGTACACCACAATATAACAAAAGAAAATAATAAAATCAAAGGAATATCGATATATTGCGGCGGCGACGAAATAATATTTCTCGATCTCAGTTCCTGTGACAAGACCACGTACATAATTGAATTAGAGAAGCTATTCAAACTTCCGCGTTATACAATGAAGTTGTTGTCTACCAAATTTACATATCACAAACTTAAGAAATATCTCAATATAGAATTGCAAAATCGATGCTACGACGTTGGTCTTGCTGATTGGTTACTCGATAGCGCTGAAAAGGAATCGAGTGTTGTCTATTTGGTAAGTTATTTACATAATTTGTTAGAAGAATTTTGTGTATATTACGTTGATTTTCACCCTTCATTAACACCAATACTGAACAAATATGTAACTGTAACATTGTTTAATACTTATCTATCATTTGACATTTCCTTGACTTTTGCTCGTACTATAAGTTCAAGTTACAATGTAAGTAAGTAAAACGTTTTGCCTTTAGTAAGGTGGTATTCGTGATTTAAAGAGTTGTTGGTAAATTGATCCAATTTTTTGCATTAAGCAACTTTACGAGTTAGTAATTTTACGTGCAGTTTGAAGTCGCATTTCCCTAATCGCATTTATAATGTTGGTTGCAGCTAGATCTTTATTGTAAAATCAAATCGTTTCCAAAATACCAGAAGGACTCTATACAGGAAATCTGTTTTATGGCATGGGCCGTGTGGAAAATCGCTGAACAACAGGAAGAGCTATTGGAAAAGCAGTATAAAGACATACACAAAGTTTTCGGTAAGAAATACATCGATGATTTAACTCTAGGATGGCCAGCTGTTTTTTTTTTTAATTTTTCGGTTTTGAAATTAATTCCCATTTCGGTCCTATGAAACAAGTTCCTCTCTCCCATTTTGCCTAGAGAAGGAAAAGGACGAACAAACTACTTGTTGTTCAATAACGTCTTGTTATATAGAAAACGTGGGAATTACCCCAATGAACGTGCGATTTTTAGTGGTTTTATATTATGCCACTTGGACGTTAAAGGGAAAGTTTTTAAAATTGACGGTATTTAGAACAGTACCAAGATAACTGCTTAGGTATCTAATAGTTATAGTGTCCGAAGTCCAGTTGGTCGACTTGTAACTGGGAGATCGCGGGTTCGAGTCCGGCCACTGGACGAGTATCAATGGGACTCGTTTTCAGAGCCTATGTACGCAACGCAATGCTCGTACGGTGAAGGACAACATCGTGATGAAACCCGCACACCACAAGGTGTGTGAACCTAATAACGGCGATGGGCTCACACCCTGTCACGTTGGGTTAAATACGCTTGGTGAACCGTGGGCAATTTGCTTTGAGCAAGTGCCTCTGCCTACCCCGCTTTGAGATTAAAGACGTGAAGTATTTATTTTATCTAATACTTATTTCGTTTTATTCATATTATACGGGTTCTGCCTATCGTTTATGTTCTATTTGTATAAAGGTATTCCCTACAGACTAACCTTTTACACATTATATTTTACAGAGAATGAAGTCCACATTGCTAAGATCTTGGCTACATCAGAGTACCACGGTATAACAGTTAACAAGGAGCTATCCTCGCGTCTGCTGGCAGACACGAAGGATTCTCAAAGCACATTGCAGAGAAAAGCGTATGCAATATGCGGACATCACTTTAATTTTAATTCTTCTAAGGATGTCGCAAAGGTAGGTAATAAGTTATCGATGCCGCAAATAAAATTAAGTAATGTATCTCGACTCTTGGAATAAGGCAATCGGCTTTGTAAGCTTTAATCTCTGTCACACGTTGCATTTGTCAGTCATTTTCTAATTCATGTAAACTAGTAAAGTTTCTGTTAGGGTCACAGGTCCACCGCCGAAATTAAAGATGAGTTTGTATCGAAAAGATATATTAACACGTAGAAGTAAAAGGAATAAAATATAAAGATAAAACTAAAAACCAAACATCAAGAAAAATATATTTTTCTATTTGCTTTAGCAAGTGCCTCTGCCTACCCCTCTTTGGGATTAAAGGCGTGAAGTGTATTTATTTTTATTTATTTTATGAAAAATATAACACAACAGTGACAACTTATGTCAAATTCAAATTATATACAAAAGGAACGTGGGTATGGAAAATGAGCCTACAGCCAACAGTTTCTTATGAAACTTGTCAGTGTTTGGATATCTTCTCCAACGGGAATTGTCTCTTTCCAAAAGCCGATGTGCATTTATAAGTGTCAGTTCAAGTGATTGATGTTTTTTTTGGATGCGCCATTCTGTGATCTCTCGGGTCGATAGAATACCAGCGTCGCAGGTAACAGTGACGTTAAGCTGATTCGAAGCTATTTTTTTCGTGTGAAGCACGGCACACAATGTTATACTTATGTCTTATTGTTATTTGATTTGTTGTTATGTTTCATTGTGTATTTCGTGTTTCATGTGAACTAAATAAATGTCTATCTATCTATCTTAAAAAGCCTTTAACCCGGGGATGCTATACAATAGTTTACAGGTTGTCATTTCATAGTTTTATTTTCTTTTGACAATTCTAAAACGAGTTTCACATCGAGATCACGTCTGATTAGCGCCACCCGTGAGATGTTTTAAGAACTACTTACTTACATACATACATACACTTCACGCCTGTCTCCCAGAGGAGTAGGCTACAGATCTTCATTTGTCACGGTCCTGACATAGCCCTTTCTCTTATCTACATTCATACATCGATTCATACATGATCTCCTGTTTCGAGTACTTTTTACGCCATCTTCCGCCAGGGCATCACCAATCTGGTAGATATATGTCCTTCTGGGGCGACCTCTACACACCCGGCCCCTTACATCACCCATATAAATCTCATTCGTTAATCGACTTTCATCCATGTTCTTCATTTGCCCAAATGTCTTTAGACATATTTGAAGCTGTCAGAAAACCTCTTATTGATTCATAAAGGTTTTTATTCTATTTATTTCTTGTAGGTTCTCGGCATATACCGTGGTAAGAAGGTGAGTACGAAGAAAAGCGTCTTATGCCTACACAACAGCGAGATGTCCAACATTGTGATGTATTGGAGGAAACTCAACTCCATACTTACGAAGACATTGTATCCGTTGACTGAGAGAGCTGTTATTTACGGAGAAGATGATAGGTAACTGTTTTAGCAAATTATTAAGATATCTAAGGCTAAACATTCCACATTACTAATGTTGGTAATGAGCTGGGTGGTTGCTTGCATGATCTGAGGGGTTCAGTAACATAACCCACATCATCATCAGCCCATACTTATCCACTGCTGGACATAGGCCTCTCCAATTGCACGCCACTGTGATCTGTTTTCGGCTTCTCGCACCCAGCTTCTACATAACCTACAGGGGCACCCTTTTATTTTATTTATTGTTAATATTATTTAGTGCCTTTGAGCTTGGATTTAACCGGCCATCAAGCATTTGTTAAAAAAGCCTCTTCGGATGTGTTCAGGGCACAGTTTCATGAGGTCTATACCTGCATGGTATCAAAGTACGTTTAACACAAAAAGGTATGTCATACATTACCTACAGAATGGATATTCTTTGCAGAGTGAACCCAACGTACACAATGTTCACGTGCTCAGGCCGCGTGAGCATGCACGAGCCGAACCTTCAGAACGTCCCACGAACATTCACAGTACCGTACCACTGCCTCACTGACGCAAAAACCCCACCCAATGACGTCATAGAATTTAACTGCAGGAACATCTTCATAGCAAAACCTGGATACGCGTTCGTGTCTGCAGATTATTGCCAGTTAGAGATGAGGATACTAACGCACTATTGCATGGACCCGGTTCTGTTGAAGATCATGAGGTCGGACATGGACGTGTTTAAGTCGGTAGCGGCTTCGTGGGGCGGTGTGGATGAAAGTGATGTAAGTTGGATTTATTATTTTTAACCGACTTCAGAAATCTCGTCTGTATTTTTTTATGTTTGTTACCTCGGTACTTTCACCTGGGTGAACTGATTTGGATGTTTTTTTTTTAATTTGAAAGCTGGTGCTTCCCGTTTGGTCCCATATAAATTTGTTACATACAAGTCAACCTTTATTTCCACAAACGAACAATTTCGTTCAGAAACAATTTTGACAGTTGGTGCTAAGTTGAGTTGAGATTGCCACCACAAAATAGGCTATATTTTTAACCGACTTCAAAAAAGGAGGAATTTCTTAATTCTCAGAACTTTCGCCTGGGTGAACTGATTTGGATGTTTTTTTTTTTTAATTGAAAGCTGGTGCTTACCGTTTGGTCCTATATAGATTTGGTTCAGTTCCGACAATGGCATCCATGAGAAAACCACATACATGTCAAATTTTACTGGTTGAAGTCGGTTCGTTTTCTTTAAGTTATTATTTAATTTGCTCTGGCCAACCAGT